>JAXQQM020064432.1:0-57898 GCA_034641835.2 Pinus albicaulis
TACCACTAATTAGGTTTTGCCAAAGAGGCTATGTTTCGATCATACCCTTTGTCCATTCTTGAAAGGTTGTTTTGAAGGTATTTATGGCTATCATCAATGATGTTTATGAGTTCCCTCTTCTTTGATCTATGTTATATGTCTATCTTAAATGTTTTATAACCTTAAAGGTGAAATCACTAGAAGTTAAATAAGTTTCTTGCCTTCTATATTTCACTAGGTTGTTTGTCTTGTTGGGGTTCCCATTTTTTGGCCAGATTGGCAAGACCAAAAGATGAGACAACATCAGAACCAATTTTAGACCTCAAGATCTAGCCCTCCTGGGTCTAGAGAGGGATCTCTCTAGTTTGAGCAAAGGTTTATGTCTATGAAGCTCAAAGTTATAATTTTAGGCTAGTTATAAAGCTCGGGATTTTGTTTGTTTGATTGTTTGTTTTGGTTGATGGTTATCAGGAATGAAGGATTCAATGTAAGACCAGGATGAGAAAAAAGGGATAAGGTAGAGGTGAAACATTCCAGAAAATATTCAAAACCATTGGGCAATGGAGTCAGGAAAGGATTTGATTGCTACTCAATAGGCATGCTTTCAATTGGGCTAGTCATCTGAAACTTAGGATCTTTCAAGATGATTGTGATGTGGAAAGTAGGAGGGAGGAGATAACACAGATTTATAGCAAAAAGTTACATACCAGAAGGTCACACAAGGATCCTAGTGGACAGGGCTAACTCTAATCCCCAGTGTTCCCAAATATTCCAACTAAATCTATAACAAGAAGCATCTAAGAATTGAATTCATTTAATTCATACATCAGAGAGCAGGCAATAACATCCACTACACTGGCTAAACCAACTGAAAACATTCCTTAGATAATACATTCAGAAGAGAAACATAAATGGTAAGGAGAGAAGAAACATAGGGTACCTAGCAAGGGTAAATCCTATGCCAATATTCTGATGCAAGCCAGTAGAAACGAAATGAAATGAATGTAAACACAGAGATAGGAAAACATCACCGCTGCTTTAGATCAGGATCCAAAGAAATGCGCTTGTCATATTAAATAACAATACCAATCAAGTACAAAATTTCCAATAGCTGAATACTCAGTCTGAAAACATATCCTTCAACCTATCTTACAATCTTTACATAGAGACTATGTCTCAAAAGAAACTACTTGCAGTTCTCTGATAACTAATCAACAACCATTACAATGAGTTCTTCATGAATTTATAGCTCCGGAGGAGCAGAGGGGGTAGGTGGAGAACTAAATGCAGTATTAAACTTCTGAAAAGAAAGAGGGCCGAAGCCCATTCTGTATGGATCTTGTGCATTAATCTCTGGTGTTCTGACTGCAGTACTGTGTGGTGCTATTGGTGAATAAACAACAGGAAAATAACTGATAAAGAAATATGCCATATTGATGAAGTAAATGCTCTGATAGTACTGGGGCTATATTAGGGTAGGAAATCTCTCCAGAACACAGCATAGATTGAATACTGTATGGGCACTCTGTCCTTCATGGAGGAAAAACATTCTGCTGCTGTATAAACCCCTGATATGCATTGATTTCTGCGTGCTGTACCTTTGCATGATCTGTGGGATCATTGAACTGGTGCTTTGCCTCTAAATTGTTGTATTAAAACTCAAAAAACTCAATGTCGAATGCTGAAATCCTTGATCGTAAGCTGGTTTTCCTCCATGGCTTCATAAATGTCGCGATTCTGCAAGATCTAGGTTTTAATGGCGCGAGATGAAGTCTGCAAAGTTTCGAGCTTCGTCCTTCGATGGAATTTATACTGCCGCCACCTTTCTTGACATTTCCCTGCAGTACCATCTTCAGTCTTAACTTTGCTTGCTCAATGCGCTGCTTTGGTGGACACAACGGGATGGCTAGACTGACTACACAGACTGGTTTGATGGTGAAAATATCGTGGGTGGTGAAAATGACATGGATTACAGTCGGGAGGTGGTGTGGAGGAAAAATGAATGAAAACCTTAATAAACTCGACCTATGAACAAATATACGAAACTGGAGGGAGACCGTACGGTGGACACGTGGAGGTGACGCGGTGGAACCGGTTGACAGTGGAATAGTCAGCAATGGGGAGAAGACCAATCTAGACCGTCAGATCTCAAAGGAGATCGACGGTGGGAGACACAACGGAGGACGACGAACAGTGGGCCAGGGGTACGGTGGCCGCGGGTTAAACTGCATGCAGCTTTGTCTAGCGACAGCCGTTGGATGGGCTGCTCCAGATCTAACGGTCCATGACAATATCGCTGCGCATCTTTAGTCGAACGATAACGTGCGATGAGCAAGCAGTTTTGAAACCGTACAGGGGCCACGCGTCGAAATGTGTATGGAATCGCTGGCCGATGAGGGAAAACCACCTTCCGCCCAAAGGCGGTGCGATAGAAACCACTAGGTTTATGAACAGTGCATGGGACCATCAGCGTTGGCACATCGCGGACCGTCAGATCAACGTATAAACGGATGGCGATGGCGCGATATGATATTTGAATGGAGAAACACAGGCGCCGAAGAATTAATGATAGTCGTTCGATCTACCAAGATCAACGGCTGGGACAACGCCCGATAATCATATGGGAAAAATGCCTTCGGGGCTAGCGCTTCGATCAGAGAGTTGGGTTCTGTGGAGAGAAAGGTCACGGGCTAGCGCAGAAAGGGCTGAGGCCTATTATATGGTCCGAAAGTGGGTTTTAAGCCATTTTTAATGTAATTTGAGGCCTGAGGAGGGTAACGATAGAGAGGAAAAAGGGTAAAAAGAGTTAAACATAGGGAAAAAATGGGATTTAAAGGGGATCTTGGGAGTTTCAGAGGGTTAATATGGGGGAAAAAGGGAAGTGTGGGCACATTGATAGAAAGAGGGAAAAAGGGAAACTTTGCAAGGGTATAAGGGGTAAGGCAGGGCTTTTGGAGCAGGATATTTAGCAATCATTGAGACTCGTAGACTCCGTAACAACAGAGGGCAACAACTAAAGGTAGGGGACATGAGGAGGCTGCAAGGATGACATGTTTACAAGGGAAATGCATTCCTTGCAGGCTTATACAACAAATTAGCCCCTTGCTTGCTTTGTCAAGGAAATCATAAGGGGCTAACAGTGGCTCCACATGGGGATGGCTTCTTCTTGAAGGAGTTAAGAATTTAGAGAATAGATATTTGGAGTGGCCCAGTTTCTTGCTGCTTGGCACATCCCTTTCTTTCTTTGATCAGCTGCCACAATATAAAGACATTACATCAGCAGAAAAACTTTCCTCAACAATCTACCTACCCATACTACAATCCTAGCATTTTTTCTTCTTCCAGGGTGCATTTGAGCTAGCAGACCCTTTACATCTTTTATTTTTGCAAACAAAAAATAAACCTATTCTGAATCTACGCTTATCACTCCATGAGACCAAATTAAACTGTTGGTCCCATATGTTTCTCTACCTAGTCTAATATCTGCTGGGATTAAACTATCTAGCAGATTCCTTCTCTACATTCTACAACAGAAATTGAGAAATAGTCAAGCCAGGATTAGACTATCTGACTTGCTGTGGATCCAAGGCATAAAAACAGTTGCACATGGACAGAAGCTTGTAGAAAACTGAAAACAAAACTGTGAAGGCTTGGGATCTGTGAAGGCTTGGGATTTGAAACTTGAAACATATTTCCTTCCTTTTTGTGACTCAAGTTTTGAGCATGTTAGAATCACCTCCTTTTCTTCATTTCAGCTCTGGTTTTGGGCATGTTAGAGCTGATTCTTCTTTTTCCTTTGCTGGTCCAAGTTTTTGGCATGTTATGACCAGCTTTTTTAGTTTCTTTGGCTCAGGTTTTGAGTTTATTAGAGCCACTCCTTTGCATATCAGAGGTCCATGTTTTAAGCATGTCTGAACCTCTCTTTTTCATCTATTTTTTGAAACATTTTTCTTTTTCTTGAAAATAAAAATCTGCAATGGTATGTACAATGGAAATGAAACTGAAAATTGTGAATTAGCAGAAATAGTGTTTGAGCATCCTGCCATTGACAGGACCCCCAAACAACTTTGTACCATCTAGTTCTTGTAAGAAAAAAGCATTTGGACCCACAGTGGCCTGGATGAGGTATGGACCTTGCCACAAACTGTCAAATTTGTTGTGCTTTCCTTTATCCTCTCTTCTTGAATCCCACTTCAAAACCTTATCTCCAACTTTGAAATCAACAGTTTTGGTTCTCTTGTCAATTAATTTCTTTGAAGTACCACTAATTAGGTTTTGCCAAAGAGGCTATGTTTCGATCATACCCTTTGTCCATTCTTGAAAGGTTGTTTTGAAGGTATTTATGGCTATCATCAATGATGTTTATGAGTTCCCTCTTCTTTGATCTATGTTATATGTCTATCTTAAATGTTTTATAACCTTAAAGGTGAAATCACTAGAAGTTAAATAAGTTTCTTGCCTTCTATATTTCACTAGGTTGTTTGTCTTGTTGGGGTTCCCATTTTTTGGCCAGATTGGCAAGACCAAAAGATGAGACAACATCAGAACCAATTTTAGACCTCAAGATCTAGCCCTCCTGGGTCTAGAGAGGGATCTCTCTAGTTTGAGCAAAGGTTTATGTCTATGAAGCTCAAAGTTATAATTTTAGGCTAGTTATAAAGCTCGGGATTTTGTTTGTTTGATTGTTTGTTTTGGTTGATGGTTATCAGGAATGAAGGATTCAATGTAAGACCAGGATGAGAAAAAAGGGATAAGGTAGAGGTGAAACATTCCGGGAAATATTGAAAACCATTGGGCAATGGAGTCGGGAAAGGATTTGATTTGCTACTCAATAGGCGGGCTTTCAAGATTGGGCTAGTCATCTTGAAACTTAGGATCTTTCAAGATGATTGTGATGTGGAAAGTAGGAGGAGGAAGATAACGAGATTTAGAGCAAAAAGTTACATACGAGAAAGGTCGCACAAGGATCTAGTGGACGGGGCTAACTCTAATCCCCGGTGTTCCCAAATGTTCCAACTAAATCTATAACAAGAAGCATCTAAGAGTGAATTCATTTAATTCATACATGGACAAAACGAGCAATAACATCCTTTCCTTGGCTAAACCAAGTGAAAGCAATTCTTAGATAATACATTCGGAAAAAATAGGGTACCTAGCAATTAAATCTATGCCAATAATGATGCATGCGATAGAAAACGAAATGAAATGAATGTAAACATAGAGATAGGAAAAACATCATAGTTGCTTTAGATCGGGATCCAAAGAAATGCGCTTGTCATATTAAATAACAATACCAATCAAGTACAAAATTTCCAATAGCTGAATACTCAGTCTGAAAACATATCCTTCAACCTATCTTACAATCTTTACATAGAGACTATGTCTCAAAAGAAACTACTTGCAGTTCTCTAATAACTTATCAAAAACCATTACAATGAGTTCTTCATGAATTTATAGCTCCGGAGGAGCAGAGGGGGTAGGTGGAGAACTAAATGCAGTATTAAACTTCTGAAAAGAAAGAGGGCCGAAGCCCATTCTGTATGGATCTTGTGCATTAATCTTTGGTGTTCTGACTGCAGTACTGTGTGGTGCTATTGGTGAATAAACAACAGGAAAATAAATGATAAAGAAATATGCCATATTGATGAAGTAAATGCTCTGATAGTACCGGGGCTATATTAGGGTAGGAAATCTCTCCAGAACACAGCATAGATTGAATACTGTATGGGCGCTCTGTCCTTCATGGAGGAAAAACATTCTGCTGCTGTATAAACCCATGATATGCATTGATTTCTGCGTGCTGTACCTTTGCATGATCTGTGGGATCATTGAACTGGTGCTTTGCCTCTAAATTGTTGTATTAAAACTCAAAAAACTCAATGTCGAATGCTGAAATCCTTGATTGTAAGCTGGTTTTCC
Organism: Pinus albicaulis; assembly: GCA_034641835.2. NCBI lineage: Eukaryota > Viridiplantae > Streptophyta > Pinopsida > Pinales > Pinaceae > Pinus > Pinus albicaulis. Next base: position 5,899 of record JAXQQM020064432.1, read on the forward strand.
TCCATGGCTTCATAAATGTCGCGATTCTGCAAGATCTAGGTTTTAATGGCGCGAGATGAAGTCTGCAAAGTTTCGAGCTTCGTCCTTTGATGGAATTTATACTGCCGCCGCCTTTCTTGACATTTCCCTGCAGTACCAGCTTCAGTCTTAACTTTGCTTGCTCAATGCGCTGCTTTGGTGGACACAACGGGATGGCTAGACTGACTACACAGACTGGTTTGATGGCGAAAATATCGTGGGTGGTGAAAACGACATGGATTACAGTCGGGAGGTGGTGTGGAGGAAAAATGAATGAAAACCTTAATAAACCCGACCTTGAACAAATATACGAAACTGGAGGGAGACCGTACGGTGGACACGTGGAGGTGACGCGGCGGAACCGGTTGACAGTGGAATAGTCAGCAATGGGGAGAAGACCAATCTAGACTGTCAGATCTCAAAGGAGATCGACGGTGGGAGACACAACAGAGGACGACGAACAGCGGGCCAGGGGTACGGTGGCCGCGGGTTAAACTGCATGCAGCTTTGTGTAGCGACAGCCGTTGGATGGGCTGCTCCAGATCTAACAGTCCATGACAATATCGCTGCGCATATTTAATCGAACGATAACATGCGATGAGCAAGCGGTTTTGAAATCGTACAGGGGCCACGCGTCGAAATGTGTATGGAATCGCTGGCCGATGAGGGAAAACCACCTTCCGCCCAAAGGCGGTGCGATAGAAACCACTAGGTTTATGAACAGTGCATGGGACCATCAGCGTGGGCACATCGCGGACCGTCAGATCAACGTATAAATGGATGGCGATGGCGCGATATGAGATTTGAATGGAGAAACACAGGCGCCGAAGAATTAATGATAGTCGTTCGATCTACCAAGTTCAACGGCTGGGACAACGCCCAATAATCATATGGGAAAAATGCCTTTGGGGCTAGTGCTTCGATCACAACGTTGGGTTCTGTGGAGAGAAAGGTCACGGGCTAGCGCAGAAAGGGCTGAGGCCTATTATATGGTCCGAAAGTGGGTTTTAAGCCATTTTTAATGCAATTTGAGGCCTGAGGAGGGTAACGATAGAGAGGAAAAAGGGTAAAAAGAGTTAAACAGAGGGAAAAAATGGGATTTAAAGGGGATCTTGGGAGGTTCAGAGGGTTAATAGGGGGGAAAAAGGGGAGTGTGGGCACATTGACAGAAAGAGGGAAAAAGGGAAACTTTGCAAGGGTATAAGGGGCAATGCAGGGCTTTTGGAGCAGGATATTTAGCAATCATTGAGGCTCATAGACTCCGTAACAACAGAGGGCAACAACTAAAGGTAGGGGACATGAGGAGGCTGCAAGGATGACATGTTTACAAGGGAAATGCATTCCTTGCAGGCTTATACAACAAATTAGCCCCTTGCTTGCTTTGTCAAGGAAATCATAAGGGGCTAACAGTGGCTCCACATGGGGATGGCTTCTTCTTGAAGGAGTTAAGAATTTAGAGAATAGATATTTGGAGTAGCCCAGTTTCCTGCTGCTTGGCACATCCCTTTCTTTCTTTGATCAGCTGCCACAATATAAAGACATTACATCAGCAGAAAAACTTTCCTCAACAATCTACCTACCCATACTACAATCCTAGCATTTTTTCTTCTTCTAGGGTGCATTTGAGCTAGCAGACCTTTTACATTATTTACTTTTATAACAAAAAAAAAACCTATGATAATTCTACCCTTATTTCTCCATGAGAACAGATTAGACTGTTGGCCCTATATGTTTCTCTACCTAGTCTAATATCTGCCGGGATTAAACTGTCCAACAGATTTCTTCTCTACATTCTAAGACAGGAAATTGAAAAAACAGTCAAGCCAGGATTAGATTGTCTGACTTGCTGTGGGTCCAAGGCATAAATACAGCTGCACATGGACAAATTTGCAGAAAACTGAAAAAAAAACTGTGAAGGCTTGGGATTTGAAACTTGAAACATATTTCCTTCCTTTTTGTGACTCAAGTTTTGAGCATGTTAGAATCACCTCCTTTTCTTCATTTCAGCTCTGGTTTTGGGCATGTTAGAGCTGATTCTTCTTTTTCCTTTGCTGGTCCAAGTTTTTGGCATGTTATGACCAGCTGTTTTAGTTTCTTTGGCTCAGGTTTTGAGTTTATTAGAGCCACTCCTTTGCATATCAGAGGTCCATGTTTTAAGCATGTCTGAACCTCTCTTTTTCCTCTATTTTTTGAAACATTTTTCTTTTTCTTGAAAATAAAAATCTGCAATGGTATGTACAATGGAAATAAAACTGAAAATTGTGAATTAGCAGAAATAGTGTTTGAGCATCCTGCCATTGACAGGACCCCCAAACAACTTTGTACCATCTAGTTCTTGTAAGAAAAAAGCATTTGGACCCACAGTGGCCTGGATGAGGTATGGACCTTGCCACAAACTGTCAAATTTGTTGTGCTTTCCTTTATCCTCTCTTCTTGAATCCCACTTCAAAACCTTATCTCCAACTTTGAAATTAACAGCTTTGGTTCTCCTGTCAAACAATTTCTTTATATTCTCCTGAACTTTCACTGCTCTGTTGTAGACCTCTTCCCTTGTTTGCTGGAGATGGATTGTCTGATTTATTCTCCTCACCATGCTGTCTTCTTCTGTTTGGATCTCCTGGATCAGTTTGATCACTGGTATCCCAAGTCTGGTAGGGAATACTGCTTCTGTTCCATAGACAAGATGAAATGGTGACATGCCAATGGAATTTTTTGTTGTAAGCCTATCAGCCCACAAAGCATGTACTAGCTTATTATGCCATTATTTTTTTTTCTCCTCCAACAGCTTTTTGATGATGATCACCAGGCTCTTGTTTGATGATTCAGCTAATCCATTACCTTGGGGGTAATAGGCAGTTGAATGACCAAGTGCTATTTGGTACCTGTGACAGAAATCAACCATCTTTTTGGATCCGAAAACAGTAGCATTATCAGTGATTATTTTCCTTGGGCAGCCAAACCGAGAGAGGATGTGACTTTATAGAAAACTAATGATGACTGAATCTGTGGCATTCCTAGTGGGCACGACCTCTATCCACTTAGTGAAATAATCTGTGGTTGTTAGGATCCATTTGTGTTGAGCAGAAGAAGAAGGGTGAATTTCCCCTATGAAATCTAGGCCCCATTACAGAAAGGGACCTTGAACAGTGATGGGTTGTAGGGGTAAAGGGAGGAGTTTTCTTTTGCCCTCAAAGATATGACATTTGTGGTAGGCAACTATCAATTTATGGACATCATTGAAGAGTGTGGGCCAATAATAACCAGCTCTGAGTATTTTTTTTGCAGTGGCTTTCCAACTCAGGTGGCCTCCACATTCTCCAGCGTGGAATTCTTGTTTAACCCTCTCTGCCTCATTTTCAGTCAAACATTTAAGCAACAGGCCATTAGGATTCTTCCAGTATAAGTTTTCCTTCACAATGCAGTAACTTTTGGTTTTTAGCTTTAAGAATCTAGCCTTGGTATTTGAAAATCCGGGAGGGGCATTGAGGTGTGTAAGCACATACAAATTGTCGGAATACCAATGAGAGCTCTGAAATTTTTTCTCACCAGTGGGGTCAGGAAATTCTTGTTGCTCATCCAAGGTATTTATCATGTTAATGTCTAGGGCTTGTAGGTTTGATTCAGCCATTAATTTAGCTAAGCCCTAACCTTTAATCAGTTTGGTGGGTTTTATCTCAAGGTCATACTCTAAGATCACAGCTATCCATTTGCCCCTTTTCCCATCTGGGTCTTGGGACAGTATATCTTTGACTATGATGTTGGGCACATAAGCTATAGTGTGGGAATGAAATATGTACACCCTGAAGTCTTTCAAGGCCTTAATCAGAGCATAGGCCTGTTTCTCCATGATATTGTATTTCAAGGGTGCATCTCTGAGTGCTTTTCTAAAGAAGGCAATTGGCTGTTCCATTCCCTCTGTGTTTTTCTGCAGCAAGACTGCATCCACTGTATGCTCAGAGGCGAATGAAAAGATCAGGAAATCTTTGGAGAAATCTGGGCTGATTAGGATGAGAGCTTGGGTAAGTGAAATTTTCACTGATTCAAAAGATTTTTTAGCTCCCACAATCCATTTGACTCCTGCACCTTTCCTCAACATGTTAGTCATGTTCCTAAGGTGTTCAGCCAGATTTGGAATAAACCTCCTAAGGAAGTTAATCTTCCCAATGAAAGACTGTAATTCCTTGATGTTTCTGGGGTGTGTGATCTGTAGTATTCCCTCAACTCGTTGGGGGTCTATCCTGATTCCCTTTTCGGATATAATGTGGCCAAGGAGTTTACCCTCCTGTAGCCCAAAGACAGTCTTTTTAGGGTTCATGGACAGACCAAACCTTCTACATTTTTTGAATACTTTTCTCAGATGTTTCAGGTGTTCTTCTTCGGTCTTGGAAAAATTGTTATGTCATCTAAGTAGATCAGGATGAAGTGCCCTATCTCATCTGAAAATGCTATATCCATCGCTCTTTGGAAGGTGGCTCCAGCGTTCATCAATCCAAAAGGCATCTTCACATACATGAAGGTACCCCATGGAGTGGTAAAAGCTGTTTTGAGTTGGTCTTCTGGGATCACTAAGACTTGGTTATAACCTGAAAAGCCATCCAGCAGGGAGATTCTTTTAGAGCCCACTACCTTCTAAAGGATATGTTCCATTTTAGGCAAAGGGTAATTGTCTTTGAGTGAGGCTCTATTAAGATTCCTGAAGTCTATACACAATCTGATTTCTCCTGTTTTCTTCCTCACAGCCACTAAGTTTGATACCCAATCAGAGAACCTCATCGGCACAATTATACCTGCTTCATACATTTTCTTAATCTCCTTCTCTACTGCAGGCAATTGTTTGGGATTGATTCTGCGGAGTTTTTGCCTAAAGGGCTTTTGATTTTCTTTCAAGGGTATCTTATGCTAGATGATGTTTTTGTCATAGGCCTTTAAGTCCTCATAGCTCCATGCAAACACATCAATGAATTCCCTGAAAAGGTCAATGTATTTCTTCTTCATGTCTACAGGTAAAGACTTAGCCAGTTTAATCATTTTGGGCTTATCTTTAGTGCCTATGTTACATTCTTCCACATCAGAGTCTGCATGTTCTATAGTGGGCATTTTTTCCACATCATCAAAGTCAAAGAGGTCCTCTAAGGGTGCCAGGCCTCTGGGTATATTCTTATCTTTGGCCTGCAACACCTCTACCTCTTCACTATCTGCATTTTCACATTTGCGATCTGGGTTTCCAGTCTTTTCATCTAAAGAATTTATTTCTATGTTACAAGGTGTTTCTTCCTCATCCGAGGATTCTTCACTTAGGCGGCTGCTGTCAGATTTGGAGTCTAAATCAGAAAATTCAAACTCATTTCTGCCTACCAGAAAATCCTCGATCTGTTTATCACCTTCAAAGACCTGCCAATATTTTTTGTTGTCTGGCACAACAGGTCTAAATTTGGTTTGAATGATGATCTGTTGGTCACTGGGAGTTTTGGGGTAGGAACTGGCTAGGCAAGCTAATCCGTTTGCAATGACATTTTGACTCCTAGGAACGAACACTAATTTGTATTCAACAAACGTTTTCAGTAGGTCCATGGTGTCATTCCTATATGCTCTTAGCCTAGGATGTTTGGCTGTGTATTCTCCGTTCACTTGTTTAATAACTAACTCTGAGTCTCCCCTTACGGTTATCCTATGGGCTCCCTTTTTCTCCAACAGATTCAGACCCAGGATTAGAGCCTCGTATTCAGCGACATTATTTGTGCATTTGAAATGCAGACTACAGGCGTGGCTCTCAGCGTAGTCATTTTCTGTATTGTGTAACCATACCCCTGCCCCTGCAGTCCTTTTAGTACAAGACTCGTCAAAGCTCATTTCCCATAAGGGGTTATTCTCATGACTACCATTGTTTTCTCCCTTACAGCTGGGTTCGCCATTGTGTTGTGTTATAGGGTTTGTATTAGGTTGTGGATTGCTTTGTTCTTCATGAAATGTATGAGTTTCAGGGATCTGGCCGGGTGGCTATTTACGCTCTATTTCTTGTTCACTCGGAGTTAGGTCTCCACCACATATCCTACAGGTTTCGTTGTGGCTTTCTTCTTCGTTGTCCTCTAAATCCAGAGCAGCCATTATGTTAAAATCAATAGCTCCTGTCTCTCTGTTTGTATCTCTGTTTTGGGACTCCGACCCTTCTAAAGTTCCATCATTACAAAAGATGAAGGAGTCAAGGTCTGTATGTATAGAATAAACAGGTGAATTTTCTGGTTTTTCGGGGCTACTGACTAGGAATTTCATCTGTGCCTCCCTATACAGTTTTCTAAGTTGGCCAAAAATTGGGATTGTGGCATATGAGCCATCCATCTGCATTGTGCCCTGCAGCTTGGCTCCCCATGATCTTGATAGTAGCATGCCATACTTGGGTGGCACATTTGCCACCACAACATCCATGACCATGCATTTAGCTGGGATTTGAGTTAAGCTCACACACAAGTCTTTGATCAGGCCTAGGCATTTTACTCTGCTAGAGTTGAAAGAGTATGAATATTTGTAGGGTCTGGTTATCTCTAGACCTAGTATTTCCATGACTACCTTAGGAATTAGGTTGTGGCATGCTCCAGAATCGTGCATTGCATTGTGCAGGATTTTGTCATGAATGTTGAGACTGATATAGAAAGGAGGAAATACCCCCTCCTGAAACTTCCCCTCTATCTTAGGACAAAACAAGAGGGCAGGCTGATCATCATTCAGATTGACAGAGTCACCATTCTCACTAAGGTTCAAAGCCTTCAAAATCTGGCCTTTATATACATCCTGAGTGGCCAGCTTAGAAAGTGGGAAAAAGATTTTAATTCTTGCAATCTCACTTTCCAAATTGAAAGTGGACTGACTCTTGGGAATGCTCATCTCTGTTTTATTTGCCACTGCTTTGGTGGCTGAATCAGTGTGCTGAATCTCATTATGTACAGTGTTTGTGATAGTTTTATCAGGAGCACTAACTGCAGTGCTAGTGCTGCTAGCTGGTTTACCTTGTGCATTAGTGTTTTGGTTGTATTTTTCTCTATCCTTTCCAGAACTTTCAGCTGCTTATTTGTTGTTTTCAGCAGTTGCTTTAGAAGATTTCTCAGGTCTCTTCTTGATGGTAGCCTCAGAAGCTTTGGGTTTAGCATTTTCTTGAGTCTTTTTTCTTCTAAGTTCATATTTTTCTCTGACCTGCATCATGGCATTTTCAAATCCTAATATGTAATCTTCAGATTCCAACCATTCCTCCTCCAAACCAGAGGGTGAAGGCTGGTCTTCTTCTAAATAACAATTATGGATTGAATCTTCTGTTTCAAACATATTAAGTTTGTTTCCCTCAGACTCTTCTATGATTCCCTCATCTTCATCAAGAAAATTCTCTTGGAATGGGGGAATAACTTGTTTATCTGATTCTCTTTGTCTGTTGGGAGTGTTATTGTTTCTCCTAAAGTTTTGGTTCTGGTTTTGGTTTCTATTCTGGTTACTGATTGTGACAACCATTTTTTCCATCATTTGTTGTAACCTTTCCACATTTTTAGACATCTTGTCATAATTTTGGTCAGATGTGGAAGCTATGTTATCATCTCTATATGTTACCCTTCTTTCAGATTTCAGTCTCGCTCTTTTCTCAATCAGGTTGGCTTCTATGTTTACTGCTCCTTTCTGCATGTCCTCCAATGTGTTGTATTTAACCTCTCTAGCTCATGACATCTACATTGTCAAAACCCTAGGTATTTGCCAATACATGTCACTTTATTGTGGAGAGTTTCATATGTGGAGAACGTCTAGATCTTTATTCAGCTTATTGTAATAATCATTCCTCTCTCTGTCATGTTTCTTTTTAAGGAAGGAGAGATTATTGTAATCGCTAGGAGTTGGAGAGGATTTGCTAGTTTTATTTGTTCCCAAAGTTGATATAAGTAGGAGATCATTTATGTTGCATGAGTGATATAAACATTTCTTCACATCACCCCCTAAGCTTTGAGAAAAAATTTCTAATTTTATTGTATAGCTATTAAATTTACATGTAGTCAAAGGGTCTTCCATTTATCTTCTGTGTTGTTGGGGAAATTTAATGATGGATTCATACATAGGTGAAGTGTGGAATCTTAGACTGATAATCATTTGGTAAGGGTACTAGAGGCTGAGGTAACACTAGGGGTGCATACCAGGCTGCCATAATGATATTTTGATGAGCTAAAGGGGCTTGCGCAGCAGGTATATGGATGATAGGGATATTATGACCAGCAGAGGACTGATGAGCAAACCTAGGGTGACTGAGCCCCAAGTTTTGTATGAAATGTAAATCAAGAGGTGTAGATGAAGGGGTCTGTCTATTCTCAAGGTGTCTACCGCCTTGCTGTGGTGAATCAGGAAGCTCAGGGTCTGGCTGGTTTAAGCTACTGAATGACCTAGTTCTAGATAAGTTGTTAGGTAGGTCTAGGTCAAGGTGAAAGTGTGATAGAGCTGTAAGATCTTCTGGTGCAGAATTAGCTCTATGGATGTGTTTGGAAATAGTTGATATTTTAGGTGTATGAGCTCCCTTGAGGACACTCTCAGGATTATCGACTATTTCAGGTGGGTCTGGGTTAGGGTAAGCTCTTGTATGGACAGTTCTAGAAGCCAGAATGTTGTTTCTGACCAAGCATCTTAACCCTACTTGTTACTTCTACTGTGGTTGATGTTTTTTTGGGGGCTGGTCTTCCAGTGGAGTCTAATGTGAATGAAGATAATCAGCAGGCCTACTGATCACCACTGGAGTCTTTGAAACGTTTATGGAAAATTGGAGTCGCCAGGTGGAGGGTTTAGAAAGTTTTTGGAGGGTACACTGTCCACCGCAGTGCTCCTGAGATGTCCCCTTTTCGAGGATATCTTCAAACAAAAAAAACTCTAACCAGAGATTGACTGGGAGGGAATTTACCAGATATGTCACCTCAAAAAGAGAGTGAGATTCAGAGGCTACCTGGCCCTTTCCAGACTCTGTCCAAGAGTATGGGAAAACACAACAAATGGTGTAGAGGTTGATGTGAGAATAGGAGTGTTTAACTGCCAACCTAACCAGAGATTGTAGGTTTTGAATGCCTAAGAATTTTTAAGGTGTAATGCACTCAGAATGTCCCCAGCGGAGTCGCCATTATGTTGGGGTTCCCATGTTTTGGCCAGATTGGCAAGACCAAAAGATGAGACAACATTAGAACTACTTTCAGACCTCAGGATCTAGCCCTCCTGGGTCCAGAGAGGGATCTCTCTAATTTGAGCAAAGGTTTACGTCTATGAAGCTCAAAGTTTAAGTTGTTAGGCTAGTTATAGGCATGGGTTTGTTTGTTTGATTGTTTGTTTTGGTTGCTGGTTATTAGGAAAGAAGGGTTCAATGTAAGACCAGGATGAGCAAAGAGAGATAAGGCAGAGGTGAAATATTCCAGGAAATATTCAAAACCATTGGGAAATGGAGTCAGGAAAGGATTTGCTTACTAATCAATAGGCAGGCTTTCGATTGGGCTAGTCATATGAAACTTAGGATCTTTCAAGATGATTGTGATGTGGAAAGTAGGAGGGAGGAGATAACACATATTTAGAGCACAAACTTACAGACCAACAGGTCGCACAAGGATCCTAGTGGACAGGGCTAACTCTAATCCCCAGTGTTCCCAAATCTTCCAACTAAATCTATAATAGGAAGCATCGAAGAATTGAATTCATTTAATTCATACATCAGAGAGCAGGCAATAACATCCACTACACTGGCTAAACCAACTGAAAAAATTCCTTAGATAATACATTCAGAAGATAAACATAAATGGCAAGGAGAGAAGAAACATAGGGTACCTAGCAAGGGTAAATCCTATGCCAATATTCTGATGCAACCCAGTAGAAACGAGATGAAATGAATGTAAACACAAATATAGGAAAACATCACCGCTGCTTCAGATCAGGATCCAAAGAAATGCGTTTGTCATATTAAATAACAATACCAATCAAGTACAAAATTGCCAATAGCTGAATACTTAGTCTGAAAACATATCCTTCAACCTATCTTACAATCTTTACTCAGAGACTGTGTCTCAAAAGAAACTACTTGCAGTTCTCTGATAACTGATCAACAACCATTACAATGAGTTCTTCATGAATTTATAGCTCCAGAGGAGCAGAGGAGGTAGGTGGAGAACTAAATGCAGTATTAAACTTTTGAAAAGAAAGAGGGCCGAAGCCCATTCTATATGGATCTTGTGCATTAATCTCTGGTGTTCTTACTGCAGTATTGTGTGGTGCTATTGGTGAATAAACAACATGAAAAGAAATGATAAAGAAATCTGCCATATTGATGAAGTAAATGCTCTGATAGTACTGGGGTTGTATCAGGGTAGGAAATCTCTCCAGAACATGGCATAGATTGAATACTGTATGGGTGCTCTGTCCTTCATGGAGGAAAAACATTCTGCTGCTATATAAACCCCTGATATGCATTGATTTCTGCGTGCTGTACCTTTGCATGATCTGTGGGATCATTGATCTGGTGCTTTGCCTCTAAATTGTTGTATTAAAACTCAAAACACTCAATGCCGAATGCTGAAATCCTTGATCGTAAGCTGGTTTTCCTCCACGGCTTCATAAATGTCGCGATTCTGCAAGATTTGGGTTTTAATGGCGTGGGACGGAGTCTGCAAATTTTCGAGCTTCGTCCTTCGATGGAATTTATACTGCCGCCACCTTTCTTGACATTTCCCTGCAGTACCAGCTTCAGTCTTAACTCTGCCTGCTCAATGCACCGCTTACAATGATTCCTATGAATCAGGGAGTCTTTCCGCCTCTTTGGAAACCCTGCACAATACGAAAACATGTTAAGAAAACAATGGGGGGTGGTGGATGCAACGAGATGGCTAGAATGACTACGCAGACTGGTTTGATGGCGAAACTATCGTGGGTGGTGAAAACGACATGGATTACAGTCGGGAGGTGGTGTGGAGGAAAAATGAATGAAAACCTTAATAAACCCGACCTATGAACAAATATACGAAACTGGAGGGAGACCGTACGGTGGACACGTGGAGGTGACGCGGCGGAACCGGTTGATAGTGGAATAGTCAGCAGTGGGGAGAAGACCAATCTGGACCGTCAGATCTCAAAGGAGATCGATGGTGGTAGACACAGTGGAGGATGATGAATAGCGGGCCAGGGGTACAGTGGCTGCGGGTTAAACTGCGCGCAGCTTCGTGGAGCGATAGCCGTTGGATGGGCTGCTCCAGATCTAACGGTCCACGACAATATCGCTACACATCTTCAGTCGAATGATAACGCGCGATGAGCAAGCGGTTTTGAAACTGTACAAGGGCCATGCGTCGAAATGTGTATGGAATCATTGGCCGATGAGGGAAAACCGCCTACCGCCCAAAGGCGGTGCGATAGAAACCACCGGGTTTATGAACAGTGCATGGGGACCACCGGCGCAGGCACATCGCGGACTGTCAGATCAATGTATAAACAGACGGCGATGGCGCGATCTGAGATTTGAATGGTGAAACACGGGCGCCGAAGAATTAATGATAACCGTCCGATCTACTAAGATCAACGACTGGGACAGTGCCCGATAATCATATGGGACAAACGCCTTCAGGGCTAGTGGTTCGGTCACATCATTGGGTTCTATGGAGATAAAGGTCACGGGCTAGCAGAGAAAGGAATAAGGCCTATTATATGGTCCGAAAGTGGGTTTTAAGCCGTTTTTAATGCAATTAGAGGCCTGAGGAGGGTAACAATAGAGAGGAAAAAGGGTAAAAAGGTTTAAACAGAGGGAAAAAATAGGATTTAAAGGGGATCTTGGGAGGTTCAGAGGGTTAATAGGGGGGAAAAAGGGGAGCGTGGGCACATTGACAAAAAGAGGTAAAAAGGGAAACTTTGCAAGGGTATAAGGGGTAATGCAGGGCTTTTGGAGCAGGATATTTAGCAATCAATGAGGCTCATAGATTCCGTAACAACAGAGGGCAAAAACTAAAGGTAGGGGACATGAGGAGGCTGCAAGGATGATGTGTTTACATGGAAATGCATTCCTTGCAGGCTTATACAACAAATTAGCCCCTTACTTGCTTTGTCAAGGAAATCATAAGGGGCTAACATGTCTTAAATGCTTATTTGCTTGAGTTTAATCAAAGAGTTATTGGTCTGTCCTGTCTTATGATTAATTCTTTACGCTAAATAGTGTTGAAGGCCCTTCTTGTTAAAGTATTTGACAAAGGATTCTTAATTTCCGTTTTCCCTACTTTTTTCACAAACTTGATGTTCATTTCATCTCACACAAACCTTGAAAATCCATTTTACCATGTTATATTTGCCCTGTGATGCACTTTGATTCATTGTTGAACTTTTCATGAATTTTTATAGACTCCATAGCCCAATGAATTGAAGATTTCCTCACTCCATATATTCTACTTGATCATCTACCCAACCAAAACAAACAAAAAAACCCTAAACTTAACAACTAGCCTAAAATCAAACTCGAAAAGAAAACAATTTCACATCCTTTGAAAAAAATAGAGAGAGAACTCTGTGATTCCAGGAAGGCTAGGTCTTAAGACTCCAAAGACTAGTCTGATGTTACCCCTATTCATTTGTTCTTACCAATCTAACAAATTACTGGAACCTAACATAATGGTGATCATGGTGGTACATTATGAGTTAGTGACAATCTAAGTAGTCCTTAGGACTTCAGAAACCCTTATCAAATCGTAGAAAAATCAAGATGTTAGCCAAGATGATGCAGGGGCATTAGACACTAGCCAGCAATGTAGGAGTTTTGTCCACATGTTGTGGCTAGGAGGGTTTGAAAACATTTGAATTGTTACAGCTAGGTGTCAATACCTTAGCTGATTGTATTATAAGATCAGTTAGAGTTGTAGAAGTCGAATGGTTAGTCCATCTATCATGTTTTAGTTTTTGAATAATTGTAATTACGCTCTTGAATTACCATAATGGTCCTCACAGAGGAACCGAAAGGACATATGTTGATGTATATAAATGTAATCCCTCGGATGTATAGAGGGAGAAAAAAGAGAGCAAGAGGACGAGAGGTTTCTGCAATAAATCTGTGTATTGCTTTCAGTTAAATGAATTTCAAATTCTGTTGAGTATCTAATTATCTTGTGTCATTATTTGTGAAGAAATTGGTTTAAATATGAAGTGATTGGACTCTGTATATATATATTTGTTGAATTAACCTACCGTATAGATTCTGTATCCCTTGGTCCATTATTTCTCTTAAATATAATTGGATAAACCCTGTTGGATTTACACCACCCGCAGGTGGGGCCCGTGCAGAGGAACCATGGTCGCGAATGTTGTTTGAATGGTAGAATTCCCACTTTACAACGGGATATATTTGTTTGATATCGGAACCATGACCTGAGTTAACGAATTAAAAGGATAGCTCAACCCCACGTGAACCCTGCTTAAGCACTGTTCCAAAACCACAAGTGGAATTGCGGAAGTGGGTTTCCCATATCGCACCGCTTCTGGTGAACAAGCGGTATTTCCTGAGGGGGGAGAGATTCCATAGAGGAATCGACACGTGGCAAAGTGGACCCGCGCAAAACCGCCTTTCCATATTCTCATTGCACATTAAAGTTAGTACGAGGACGCCGAGCGATATCGTCGAGAGCCATCGATCTGGCGCAGAGTCATCGAACGGTGGCCGCACAACGAAGGTGCATGGAATTTAACACAAGGTATGAGCGTTTGATTGGGTGATTGGACGTAGAGGTGCGCCCAGAGTGAAGGCTCTATTATAAAGTTTTGTTTCCAAAGTGTGGAGTATTAATATAAGGTCCGAAGGTTTAACATTGGTTATAGTATGCGGGGGCGAATATATATATATATATATATATATATATATATATATATATATATATATATATATATATATATATATATATATATATATATATATATATATATATATTTAGAATATAATATAACATCCGAAGTCGCGATTATATTTATTTGTCAAATTCGATTGAATTTGATAAATAAAAAAGAAGGGAAATGCTCAAAGAGCCACGTCACAGTTGACCAGCTCTCCTTGGGGTTGACTTTCAGTGTTTGTTGCGTCACAAGAGTAGAATCTGACTGTTTCACCATCCTAGGAAAATGATGACTCAACTAGAGGACACTCATAGAAACCTTAGGGCTACATAAAGGAACTTAGAAAACCCCAAAACATTCCTAAATTGGTTTTTTTCAGTTATTGGTGGTGGACCATAAATACATATCCTTAAAACAACAAAAAAAATCCACTTGGTGACTCCACTAGCCTCTAGTAAGCCTACTAACTTTACTAGTTTTCATAGAATTCCCTAGGATTGTGTCAAATCAGCCCTGAGAAGTTTAGAGGCCTAGTCACACACTATGTGAGTTTAGAAAACACTAAGAGAGGTCAGCCTTCCGAAAACAGACATAAACTTTTAGCCTCTCTATAATTTGGGTTTGAAATCTGGCTTCACAAAGGATCAATACCAGATCTCACCTAGACCCAAGCCCTCCCACCATAGTTGATTACCCAGAAAATATTTTGTGGCAAAATTCTAAAACTGAAAATTCAACTACTGTTAGGACCATTCATAAAGAAAGCTCTGTTCCTGAACATTTTACAACCTTGCAAGATCCCCAGTTTGACTTACATCATACAAGAAACCTTTTGAGAACCAAGTCACAAAGTGGGATTGACCAGATTGACCTTGAGCCCATATATTTGCAGCAGAGTTATAGTAGAGAAGTCTATCCTTCCACTCCTCCTGACTTTTAGCCTCTCCATCACTTTGGCTCTTTTTATCCCAAGTATACTCAAAATCGGTTTGCTGGTCCAAGTACCTCTACCACCCCCATCCACACATCCACTGTGAAAACCACTCCACTTCATCCTCCACCTCCTCTCACAAACCCTCCCCTTGTAAATCCTCCGTGGATCCCATTTCCTCCCATCATGGCAACATGGTATGCCCCCCTGGCACTGCCACAACCTTTGTTACCTTTGCCAAATTTCTACCAATCCAAAATCCCTCACTTTACTGGAGTTGAATCTACCACTGCCCAAAAGCATGTAGATAGGATGAATGATGCCTTTGATTACATGGAATTAGAAGAAGAAACCATAAAAATAAGGATTTTTGCACAAATCTTAGGAGGAGAAGCCAAGATATGGTTCAAAATCTTGACTCCTAACAACATACATGATCTCCCTTCTCTTTACCAGACATTTATAAACAAGTGGTAAATCAAGAAAAACCCTCCCCAAATCCTTTCAAAGTATACCAACCTTAAGAGAAATGTCAGGGAAAGTGTCCAAGACTATTGCACCAGATTCAATAGTGTTTATGATGCCCTCCCACCAAACATGAAACCCCCACAAGGCTTAGATTTAGCAAAATTTCGAGAAGGTTTGGATCTAGACAAGGCCTATCAATTAAGAGAGAGAGATCCCCTAACTTTAGAAGACATGCAAAGAGGAGCTATGAGTGTAGAGGCCAACTTGATTGAAAAAAGGGCTAGGATGAGGTCGAAAAAGAGAGTCACCTACAAAGATGAAACTATGGCCTCAACCTTCTCATTTGATGCCAAAATTGACAATTTAGTGAGGGTAATGGAAAGAATGATGGAAAGGATAAACTTGAGTGAAAGAACACCTCCTAGGGAAAACCAAGCAAATCCACAAAACAAAAATAGGAATCCAAACTTCATAAGAGATCCTCCCCAAAACAGGCAAAGAGAAAATGACCAACAAATCATGCCCCCTTTCCAAGACAATTATGTAGATGAAGAGGGAAGAGAGTCTGAAGAACCTGAAGAAAACCATGTAAACTTGATAGGTTATGATAATGAGGGTGATGTTTTTCTCACTAAAGAAGAACAAGGTTTCTTTTCCTCAGATCAAACTGAAACAAACTATGAGGATTATGAGGACTACCAATTAGGATTTAAAAATTCCATAATGGAAGTCCATAGGAAATATGACCTTAGGAGAAAAAGCAACCAAGAAATCCCCAAGAAGAACAAATTAGACACTGCTATTAGGAAGACATATGAAAATACTCCTAAGAGGAAAACAGGCAGTACCAGCACCATGGCTAAGAAAACTAATCCAAACAGAGATAAAACTAGCCAACAAAGTGGTGACACAAGCTTCCCTAGTACATCTACTAGTGGCCCTGAGAAAACTCTTTTATCCAAAGTCCCAAATCAGAATCAACAAACTAAAATTGTAGAAAAAATTATGGCTGTTAAAATTGATGTAAATATGCCCAAAACACAAGTAAATTTCAGTTTTGAGGGGGAGATTGCTAAAATCAAGATAACCATACCTCTCATTGAATTTATCACCCAAGATATGTATAGGTCCCAAGTTTGGAAAGTTTTGAACATAGGAATGATATTGACACTCTAAACTTGACTGATAACAACACCCCTGTTTATTCCATTCATTTATACCTTGAATCATTTATCTTGTATAATGATGATGATATCAATGAACAGTTAAATGAAACTAAGACAGATCCAGACATACCACAACAGTCAAACCAGTCACCAAATGAAGAACTCAATAACCAAAACTCTAGCAGCCCTGAACAACAACATAGTGGCGAATATGAACTGGAAACACTTTGGAACATGAGCTTTGATGGCTCTTGTGGAAAAGTTGGTTCAGGAGCTGGTGTCTAAATACATAACACAAATGAAGGCCATTCCTACAAACTAGATTTTCAATGCACTAACAACATTACAGAATACGAGGCTCTCCTCCTTGGTTTACATTTGCTAAAAAAAATAGGAGCTAAGAAGATATCAGTCCAAGGAGATTTAGAATTGGTCATTAGGAAAATAAAAGGGGAGTATTCAGCCAAGAATCATATACTAAGAGAGTATAGGAATGCTGCCCTAGACCTCCTGAAAACCTTTGAAAAATATGAACTCACTTTCATCCTTAGAGCTCAAAACAACCTTGCCAATCAGCTTGCCTTTACTGCCAATAATTGCCAAATACCCCATGCAAATGAACAATACACTATCAAAGTAAAAAATTGGCCTACAATACCTGATAACGTAGACTATTGGCAAGTGTTTAAGGGTGATAAAAAAATTGATGACTTTCTGTAATCTAAGAATAAATTTTCAATACTGGAACCAAGCTTAGGGCATGAAGAAGATTATTTTGCTGAAAAACAAGCACACAAAACAAAGTTGTCCTCTACTGCTGATATAAATCTGTTTGAACATCCTCATGAGGCAGAATTGTTTGAAAATATAGATCAAAAGGACCTTGAGGTTTTAAAATTTAAAGATGATACATTACTAAGGGGCCTTACACCGTTAGAGGAGTTGTTTGATTTTAATGATGTGGCTAGAAAGCAAAAGATGGAATCTACTGAGACTAATGTAGAAGAAGACAACATAGGCAGCATAAATGAACCCAAAATGATAAATTTGTCCAAAGATATTACTCCTCACATAAAATAGAAATATATTGAGCTTTTTAAAGAGATTAAAGATGTGTTTGCATGGGGGTATGAGGACTTGAAGTCCTGTGAAACAAGCATTTTTCAACATAAAATTCCTCTCAAGGAAAATTAGAAACCATTCAAACAAAACTTGAGAAGAATAAACCCCGTCCTAGTGCCTTTAGTTGAGAAAGAGATTAAAAAGATGTATGATGTTGGGATCATAGTCCCTCTTAGGTACTCAGAATGGGTTTCAAACCTTGTGTCGGTTAGGAAGAAGACCAGAGAGATTAGGCTGTGCATTGAATTTAGAAATTTGAACAAAGCCTCCCTAAAAGATAAATATCCTTTGCCCAAAATGGATCATATATTGCAAAGGGTAGTTGGCTCTAAGAGAATATCATTTCTTGATGGATTTTGAGGTTACAATCAGGTACTAGTACTTCCAAGTGATTAACACAAAACTACTTTCACTAGACCTTGGGGCACATTCATGTATGTTAAAATGCCCTTTGGGTTAATTAATGCAGGGTCCACTTTTCAAAGAGCCATGGACATCGCTTTTTCAGAAGACATAGGTTACTTCATATTCATTTACCTTGGTGACATCACTATCTATTCTAAGACAGATGAAGAACATTTAGTCCACTTGGGGAAAGTCTTATAAAAGTGTAGGAAGTATGGCCTATCTCTGAATCCTAAGAAAACACGATTTGGTCTTCAGGAAGGTAAGCTCCTAGGCACATCATCTCTAAAGAGGGAATCAAAATAGACTGCAAAAGGATTGAAGGTATATTGCAAATCAGCCATCCTAGAAACATAAAGGAGTAGCAATATTTCATTGGAAAGATCAACCTCCTTAGAAGGTTCATCCCCAACCTTGCTGAACTCGTAAGGAATATTACAAACATGCTCAGAAAGGAGATAGGATTTAAGTGGACCTTAGAAGCAAAAAAATATTTTGAACTGGTAAAACAAGCACTCACCCAAACACTAGTTCGAATCAGTCCTGAATTTACCAAGAACTTCTACATTTTCTCATTTGCATCCGAACGCACCATTACTGCAGTGTTGTTGCAAAAGAACATGATGGGGCAAGAACAACCCATAGCCTTTTTCAGTAGGCCATTGAGAAATTCTCCCTTAAAATACAACATCATGGAGAAACAAGCCTTTGCCTTGATCAAAGCATTGAAAGATTTCTGAGTCTACATTTTTCACTCTCATATCATTACTTTTGTTCCACACACAGTTGTCAAGGACATTCTAAATCAGGACCCTGATGGTAAAAGGGGTAAATGGATTGCTATTATCTTAGAAATTCTAAATCAGGACCCTGATGGTAAAAGGGGTAAATGGATTGTGATTATCTTAGAATATGATTTAGAAATCAGACCCACTAAATTGATTAAAGGACAAGGACTTGCAAAACTCATGGCTGAATCAAATTTCCAAGCACTAGACTTGAGGAACAAGAAGAATTCATAGCTCCCCACATTGAAGAAGTCTTTCTGAACTCATCTTGGTATGCTGATATTATATACATACTTTTTTTTATCTTAATTCTCCTCCTACCTTATCCAAGACAAAAGCTAGATTCTTGAAACAAAAAGCTTTAAATTTCTGCATTTTAGATGGAGCATTGTATTGGAAGAATTCTATTGGCATATTTCTTAAATGTTTTCTTGAAGATGATGCAGATAGAATCATGCATGAGTTGCATGAGGGAGAGTGCGGAGGTCATCTCTACTGGAAAACCACAGCTAACAAAATCCTTAGAGCTAGCTACTACTGGCCCACCCTTTTCCCTGACACTCACAAACTGGTTATGACTTGCCATAAGTGCCAAATTTTTTATGGCAAGAGAAAACTTTTACCTTTGCCTTTGCATCCCTTCAGTGTCAAAGTTCCTTTTCAACAATGGGGTTTGAACTTAATTGGACAGAACCACCCTACTTCATCTGCCCAGCACAAGTGGATCCTCACTGCTACTAATTATTTCACCAAGTGGATAGAGGCCAACCCTTCTAGGAATGCCACCGACTCGGTCATTATCAAATTCCTTGAGACCAATATCTTGTCCCGATTTGGTTGTCCTAGAAATATCATTACCGATAATGCTACTTCCTTTAAATCTAAAATAATGGTTGAATTTTTCTATAATTATCATATCACACTGGGGCATTCCACAGCTTATTACCCTCAAGGTAATGGGCTAGCTGAGTCCTCCAACAAAATTCTGGTGAACATCATCAAGAAGCTGCTGGAACATAACCAAAAATCATGGCATAGTAAAATAGTGCATGCATTATGGGCTGATAGACTAACCACTAAGAAATCAATCAGTATGTCTCCCTATCAATTATTCTATGGCATGGATGTGGTCTTCCCAACCTCCTTAGGAGTTCCGGTGATGAAGCTCCTCCAAGAAGTGCAATCAAAAGAAAATGACATGAAAAGGAGGCTGAACCAAAACATTCATTTGTAGCAGTCAAGAGAGGAAGTTTAGAAAAGGACACAAGCAGTGCAGGAAAACATAAATAAGGTCTTTGATAGAAGAACCAAAGCCAATTATTTCCACATTGGAGACACAGTGCTTAAATGGGATTCTAGGAGGGAGGACAAAGGAAAACATGGAAAATTTGAGAATTAGTGGAAATGTCCTTATATCATTAATTCAGTTAGAGGTAATAATGCTTTCTTTGTACAATATATGGATGGAGTATAAGTATTCGGAGGTCCTGTCAATGACAGGGTGCTCAAGCACTATTTTTGTCAAAATTCCTAGTTTGAAGCTTTCATTCATTGTACATAACATTGCATGATGAGAGACCATGTTGTGGTCCCAGGATTTGTTAGATTGGTGGGTTCAAATGCACAGGGTAACATTAGACCAGTATTTGGAGTCCTAGGACCTAGCCTTCCTGTACTCAGAGAGGGTTCTCTCTTTTTTGTGCAAAGGATGTGAACTTGTTTGCTTTTAGTGTTTGATTTTAGGCTAGTCGTTAAGTTTAGGGTTTGTTTGTTTATTTTGGTTGGGTAGATGATCAAGTAGAATATATAGAGTGAGGAAATATTCAAATCATTGGGCTATGGAGTCAATAAAAAATCATGGAAAGTTTCAACAACAAATTAGGGTGGATCACAAGGAAAATCTAGCATGGTCAGATGGATTTTCAAGGTTTGTGTGAAATGAAATGAACATCAAGTTTGTGAACAAAGTAGGGCAAAGGGCACTGAAGAATCCTTTGTCAAATACTTAAAACAAGAAGGGACTTCAACACTATTTACCATAAAGAAGTGATCAATAGACAGGGCACACCTATAACTCTTTGATTCAACTCAAGAAAATAAGCATTTAATACAAACAATCCAATGAAATATAGAAGGTGAGAAACTCATTTAACTTTTAGTGATTTCACCTTCAAGATTAGAAAACATTTAAGATAAACATACAACTTTAATCAAAGAATAGGGAACTCCTAAACATCAATGATCATAGCCATAAATATCTTAAAAACACTATTCAAGCATGAACAAAGGGTATGATCGAAACATAGCCTCTTTGGCAAAACCTAATTAGTGGTACTTCAAAGATAGACCTCAGGAACAATTTTTAGTGACATCAAAAAAGTAGGGCTAACCATAAAACATCTTTTATACCTACTGTATTGAAACATTCATGAGATAAACAAGCTTGGGTGGGTCTAGAGAGCATCTAAGAATTCTCTAAACTGACCTAACAGAGGAAAACATAGAGGTAGTGAAGAACAAACAAAGCTAAGGTGCCTTTGAAAAACATTTCTTAGTCTAAAAGCTTTGTCCTACTGCAATTTATAAGGATGAAACAACATGATACATAAGAAAACATGAAATTAATAGAAGAACATCACCATTAACCAAGCTCAGGGATCCTGCAAGCAAGCCTTCTCCATCATCAATCAATACAAGCCATTCACAAACTCCAAAACACCAATTTCTTCTTCAATCTCCAAGAAAAACTATGTATTTCTCCAAAGATTCATCAAATTCCAACCTTTAACAATGAGGCCCTCATGTTCTATTTATCTAGAAAAGGAGAGAAGAAACCCTAACTAGGGTTTGAAAATGTCAAAACTAGTCGTAAATGTCATTTATGCCTAAGAGACCATGCAAGGCCCAAGGCACAAAATATCTCATGAAATAAATGAAAAAATAACTCCTAGCACCTAAATTTACAGTGATTTGCCTCAAAAAACACTAAAATATCATTTTACATTAATGAGTGTCTTTTGTTGAATTTTTGGCAAAAAAGCAGCACAGAGGTCTGAAAGCGTAGCGCCTGCCCGGAAAAATTAGGTCCACTTGCAGCCAAGTTTTGATGCCCTTCCCGATGTCGGAATTGGCTTCATGATGGCCTGTTGGAAAGCTTGCTAAGTCTGCTTTCCAAATATACTCTTGTTTTTATCATTTAGCTCTATTAACCTATCCAAAAGGAAAATTTCCCAAAATTTCTCCATGCGTAGCACTAGGCCTGTAAATGAGGCAGAAAGGTGAAAAATGAGGTGTTTTTTTGGCCTTTTGAGGGGTCAAAAATGCTCCAAATGGTCTGAAATTTGGTGAGCATACTTTAATTGAGCCAAGGATTCCAAAAATGAAAATTTGTCTTCCTGAAGATACCTGATATGAAAGCGTAGCGCCAAGGGTGCTGCGCTTAGAGGCCTCAAAATTTGCAAAAAACCAAAATTTGTCAAAAATTTCACAGATTTGGTGGATGTCTTCCTCATGGGGTTTAAGAGGCCTATAAAGAAGCTTGTGCCAAGATTCCAAGGTTTTCTTGGGATTTTTCCTCTTTGAGTGCTTGTATCTTGGCATGAGACTTTTTGAGTTTAGCCCTTGCAACTTGGTTTCTCCAGGCATAATGCTTGGTCATCTTCCTTTGGAGATCAAGATCCTTATTGACTTTCTCCAATTTAGCCTCCAAGGGTATGTTGGATCTTTCTAGCCAAGGCTCTCGATCATGCACTATATCCATGGCCAACAGCTCATATAGAGGGAGCTGCTCTGCCAAGGCTGATTTTTGTTCTCTTTGTTTTTCCAATGCCTTCTTCAGACCCATGGTTCTTGGTCTCCTCGTAGACTGCCTTTCTTCATCTTCACTTTCCTCATAGGTGCCAATGAACTCTTATAGCTTTACATGTGCCTTTTGAGCTTCTTTCCAGGCCTTGATTTCTCTAGCCTCATAAATGGAAACTTGTGCCCCTAGCTGCCTGTTTTCCATCTCAAGGGTATCATTCACACTCTTGGACGTATCTAAATTTGCTTGGAGGTCTTCAATTAGGGAATTTTTGTTCTGGATGAGAAATTTTGAGATCCTTGCTTCATTATCCTCGCCACAGTCAATTTGAATGATTTCAAAATCTCTCTCAACCTCATGCTGATATTCTTCTTCTTCCTTTACCTTTTGTTTGCCTTTATCAAGCTTCTGAGCTGAGGTGGATGACATGGTCCCTTGCCTTTTAGAGGCAGAAAAAAAATCCTTTTGATATGTCAATGGAAGAGGTTTGATTTTGGTCATTTCAGTGTCTTGATCATGTTTTCCTTCATTTGTTTCCATGTTTTCCTCTTCACTACCCTTACTGCTGCTTACCTCATCATTGCTGTGATCTTCATTTTCACCATCAGCCTCTTCATTCTCTTCATTGTTTTCATGACTTTCATGATTGTTGTCATGACTGTCTTCCTCCCTGCTATCCTGATCCTTACTGATACTTGCTTCATTGGTGTCCATACTATCTTCAACCTCTGCATTTTCCTCACTGTTTTCATCTTCATCTTGGTTTCTCTCTTCATCTTTTCCATCATCTCTGTCATGACTAGGAGCCCCACTATTTTGACTATCATTAAGGCTCTTAGTATCACTGCTGCCCTTAGGATCATCCTCTATTTCTTTGTCACTGGCCTCATCTTCATCATTATCCACCTCCATATCTTCTGCTTCGTTTCTGGCCTCTTCTTCATCACTACTAAATTCATTTCCCTTGTTAGCTTCATCATTTTCTTCATTGTTAGCTTCCTCATTTTCTTCATTGTTATCTTCTACATCTATTTCCATGTTTTATGGCTCTTGTTAGCTCAACTCATCATCACCATTATCTTCACTTTGGTTTGATTCATTGTCACCCTCACCCTCATTATCACTTGCTTGTTCACTACCACTTCCTTCTTGATCTGATGCATCGGGAGAAGATGAGGAAGGGAGGTTTTCTTGAGGAGAGGATATTTGTGTAGATGATGATTCATGGTTAGTGGGAGGTGATGGAAGAGTGGAGGGAAGAGGATGATAAGATGAGGGTAAATCAGGCTTATGATGAGGCTGTGGGCTTGTGAATATTTCATGAGCAATGAACACCTCCCAAGGTATGCCCTTTTTCTCCAATTGATGTAGTACCACCATCTTGATCAAAGAGTGGTGGAAAAAACTCTGCATTTGCTGGGAATAACTTCTCCTTTGGACAACAGAAGACATCTTGTCGATATTTCTATACAAGTAGTAGGGAAAATGAAGCATTTAAACCCTGGTAAAATGCACGAGGAATATGATATGGTAGGAGTAGAGCCTAAAGTATCTCCCCACACATGTAAAATATTTCATGATGACCTTCATTAAGGGGGCATACCTCTCCAACAAGTGTGAGAAAGGGAAAATATTCTTGCAGCGTTATTTGTACCTAGGCTTGAGAAAAGGCTCATAGCAGCTCATGTCCAAATTTTCCCTTTTGAACCATTTTTCACCAACATCAAGTATACTTGTAGCACTAGAAATGGAATTTGATGAGAGTTCAAAGGTCACCCCTGCCAAGCTTGATTGTTTTTTATGTAGGTTAAGAATAAATAACCTTGTGAGCTTTGGGTGATTTTGTACTTTTTGAACCCTTTCACAAAATTGGAAACACCCTACATTCTGAAAGCATGTGAGAATCATGGGAGAGGTGGTAATATCCACAGTGTCTTGGGCTTCAAATTTGTTAACCTTCCCACCCTTGTGCTTTGGCCTCATAGGCACTTGACCTCCTTCACTTCTCACACTCCCTTATTATCCTGACATGCTGATTAGTGTTGCCTTTAAAAAACCCTGGGCCTACTTGTGAAACTTGATAGGAGGAGTGAGATGAAATTATTGTGAAAGGTAATTTTTTTGCAAGTGAGTGAGATGGAGGTGTGGATTTATGACTGATTTATTTTGAGCTTGGATGAAGGGTTATCTTGAAATAACTAAAGTCACCCTAATTCACACCCTCTTTGATTGATAATTTCTTGCTTGGAGGTAAAAAAAAAGTGTTTTCCATGAGGACTTAGGGTTTCTAGTCAATTCCCTTAAGCATAAAATCATGAATTTGACTGGAGGAGAGGGAAAAACATGCACCTACCAACCTTTGACTTCTTTGCAGGTCCTTGGATGCAGCTTTGGAGGTGATCCCTTGTGATTTTTGGCAATTTTTCAAGTGGAAGAAGGTTTCTGGACTAGGCGTAGCGCCTGCATGCACAATCAGGTGTCGGGCCTCTTGAGCGCAGCGCCTGCCCGTGTGCAGGCCTACCGGGCTCCTACGCACAGTGCTGAATGGGTTTCGTGCCTGTTAGGCCTCTTTGAGTGCAACGCTGAATAGGTTTCATGCCTGTCGGGCCTCCTCCTGGGCACAGTGCTGCACGATGCCCTGTCTGTTGGGCTAATCTAGGCCTGCGGGTAGTGCTTGGCTGTACTTGCAGCGCGTTCCCTTGTACACACAACACAGTGTATTTTTACACTGAAAAAACTCCCCTAAGCACAGCATCGGGTGCTGTAAGCCCAACGCCTGCACCAAATCGTAGCGCCAGGCAACCTTGCCTGATTCTCACTGAAACTTCATAAATTTCTCTTTGAGAGCTCCTTACTCTTTTTGCAAGTGACAAATGAGCCAAGTGATAAACAAAATAACTTATTTATAGTCTTAGAAAAATATAATTAAACCTTTTATACCCACTTTCTTAATGTTATTTAGTCTCTTTGTCATTTCACTGATAATATTTTTAACCTTTTGTAGTAGGTGACTTAAAAACATAAAAATGGTCCCTTTTCCTTCTAACCATTTTTCTTTTCTATTATTTAGTTTGTTGACAGGGTGAACTCTAACTCCCTTTGGCCTATTGATGCCTTTAAAACTTGTTTTGCAGATGCCAGGACATAATGATTTAGCCCTGTTTGATGTTCTTGGTGTTTGACACATTCAGTTACATAACAACAACCTCATGATCAGTTTGGTCTTCCATATTGGAGATTAACCATATGTTTTATTCCTTTGATCATTGAGTGCAAATGACTGAAAATGAAGGCTTGACCTCCCTTATACTAATACTATTTGCATTCTTTCCCTTTGAGGCAATGAGATACTTTGCCTTGGAAAACCCTATAAGTCACGCACAACAGTCTCTTAAAATCTTCTTCTATTGTTTATGATGGAGGCCTATCATCTTTATTTCACCTTCTTTTGACCATCTTCATCATGACAAACTCCTTGGAATGAGTTTGGAATATTTGCAGGCAGTGATATCCTCAGGAAACCTTTGCTGCTATTATGGAGTCCAAACTTGCCTTTTTACCTTCTTTGATCATCTTACCAAAATCATAGGTTTTTGGGCTATCTGAGAAGATTGATTAGTGTTGTCTTCTAAGTTCTCTATTACTGGTGTGCCTCTATCCATGTGATTTGTTGCCTTGGCTCCTTTCTTGGCACACTGCTGACCCAATCTGTCTTAGGAACCTTGATTTTTCTTGAACATAGGATTCTTTCTCCTCCTTTGCTGTAGATATCCTTTAATGAGGAGTAGGCCTCTTACCTTACCAATTTTCCTGCTGATAATCACCTTGACACTCCTGCAGAAATGTCAAAAATGAACAAGTCTCCTTTGTAGAATTTTAAACTTGATAAGGAGGTATTCCTTGGAGACTGCTCTAATTTATCTTGGACAAACAGGTGCTGACCTTCTTTCACCTTTGATTCAGTTCCTATCATAGGGAAAATAGAGCTCAAAACATCAAGGATAACCCTACAACCTATGAAACCCTAATGACCTAGTGGGAGGCTCTTTGACTTGGTCTTTGACTAAAATCTTGGCTTAGGGTCTTCAAGTGTGAAAAACAGGGTTTTTTGACAAATTGATGTATTGAAGATCCAAAATCCAATGTATTTGATTTATCTAAAGAGCCTACAGAGATAGTTTTGAGACCATCAATGCTTGTGGCATTTGATGAACATGGGAAAGGGTAGGTTTTTTGGCAATCCTAGATGGAAAGTGGAAGGTTTAAACATAGGAAAAACAAAGTATTGAGGTTATGGGTGTGAAAATGGAACAAAGATGAGTTTCATAAGCCCATGAGGGGTCTTCTAAGAGTGATAGGCTAACCAGGGAATGGCAGAGTAGTAAAGTAGTGAATTTTTTTTTAAGGATAATGAAGGCAGTGAGATTTCTAAAACTCACAATATTAATGAATCTTGTTTTTAGAAATCTAGGACAAGTATTTAGTCATATACAAATAGAAAAAATATTATTGATGACTAACAGTGGCTCCACTTGGGGAGGGCAGCTCCTTTTCAAGAGGTGTCTAGAACTTAATATATCAAATCTCTGATTTTATGAAGACTAGTGCCTCATCCATTGGGCAGATTTTTCTTCTTTCATTTGATGATGTTTCTCTTGAAGCTATGATCTCAAAATCTGAAAGACATGTTTTCTTCAAACTCATCTCCACCTACCCATAATACCTTTGCCTATCATTTTTTCTTCTTGTGGGTGCACTTGGACTGGAAAACCCGAGACATTATTTTTATTTTGAAAGCAAAAAAACCTATCTACTAGTACCCTTATTACTTCCAAGAGTTCAGATTATGCCAGTGAACTCTTTTATTCTCTATCTAGACTATTCATCTGTCAAGATTAAGTTGTTTGACAGGCATCATTTTCTAATCTACTGACATGAAATTGAAAATGTGATGTAAGCCAGGATTAAGCTATCTGATTTACCATGGGTTGTGGCATTGAGACAAGCTGCACACAGACATTATTTTTGTACAAAAAAAACTAGAAAGTATGAGGGTTGTATTTCATCATTTGTTAGTCATCCCTATATTTCTCTTTGGTTTAGATTTGAGCATTGAAAACCAATATATTTTCTTCCTAATCTATTCCTACTGACAATTCAAGTTTAAATGATTTGACAAGCCTTCTTTCACTAACCTATCAGCAGAAATTTAAAACATGTTCAACCATGATTAGGCTAGATGACTGAACAAGACTCTTTTTATTAACAAGTAGTGGCATTTAGACTTGCACACTTTCAGTAGTACTCTTTTTTTGGTATGGGGCTATACCTCTTCTTCAAATCTGCCCTCTTTTTCCTTCTTTCTTTATTTTTGTGTTTTTGTTGTTTTTATGATCTCTCATCATGCAATGTTATGTACAATGAATGAAAGCTTGAAACTAGGAATCTTGAAAAAGATAGTGCTTGAGAATCCTGCCATTGACAGGATCTCCAAATAACTCTTCTCCATTCAGCTCTTGTAAACAAAAAACATTGTTACCTCCATTTGAATTCATGGTGTAAGGATTTTTCCACAAATTTTCAAACTGCCCATGTTCTCCTTTGTATTTTCTCCTTGAGTCTTGCTTCAAAACTTTGCTTCTGTTAAATATCCTTCTTAGGTGAAAAAAGTATTATTCATTAGTTTTAAAACAAACAATGAAGTCATCAATGTATATCATAGTGAAGTAACTCAAAACAGGAACTGTGGCCCTTTGTAAAATAGCTTCCGCTCTCCTCAACCCAGAAGGCATTTGATCAAACATGTAGGTGCCCCAAGGTGCTTTGAAAGTGGCTTTGTGCTGATTAATTGGAAGTGTTATCACCTGTGTTAGGGTCCCGTGATTTGGCAGATTGGTAGACCAAATGACAGGGCAACATTAGACTAGTCTTTGGAGTCCTAGGACCTAGCCTTCCTGGACTCAGAGAGGGCTCTCTCTATTATGCGAAGGATGTGAACTTCTTCTCTTTGGATGATTGATTTTAGGCTAGTTGTTAAGTGTATGTTTGTTTTTTTGTTTTGGGTTGGGGTAATATGATGAAGTAGGATAGGTGGAATGAGATATTATCAAATCAATAGGGCTATGGAGCAAGATGAAGTCAAGGGTGTCTAAATGATGAAACAGAGTGTATTGCAGGGCCGATTTAGAAAGGTTAATGGATCCTTTAGGTGATGTATGAGGTGTAATGAACATTAAGTTTGGGAAAAAACTAAGAGGTCTTAAACATATATAGTCTGAAGTAATAACTCATGAGGTAAGGAAAACCATTAATCTCTATGAACAATACTCAAAATGATAAACATGTAAGATAAACATTCCAGTGAAACATAGAAGCATTATAACTCCTAACTTTAGAAATTCACCTTCAGCTTTTGGGAAAACACATAATATAAAAAAACAACTCAATTTATGGAGAGGTAACTCCTAAAAAACATATATCAAGTTATTGGGAACTCTAAAATAAGTTGGTAAGCATGGGCAAAGGGAAAGATCAAAACGAGACCTCCTTGTCTTAACCTAATCAATCAATATTCCATAGAAAAGATTCAAGGGTTTTGAAAACTTTAAATAAGTAGGGCATACCATGAATCATATTTATAAGCCAGCATACTAACCATTCATGAAACAAAAACAAGTTTTAGTGGACCTAAGGAGCAGTCAAGAATTCCTTAAGATGACTAAAAGAGGAAAACATCGAAGCCATAATAAACAAGAGGTTTGAGGTGCTTCCATGAGCATGTCTCAACCTATACTTTTATGAATCTATATCAACCAAGAATAATGAAATAGAAATGAGGACAAGAAAACATTAACAAGTTAAGAAAACATCACCATTCACCAAATCCTACAAAGATGCTCCTCCATCGTCAAGCCAAACAAGCCATTCATTCACTTCATAAAACCAATTTCTTCTCCAAGCTCATAAAACCATGTATTTATCTTAAACACATCAAGTCCCAACTATTTATAATGAATCCTCATGCCTTATATAACAAAAAAGGAAGAGGAGAGCCAAAGAGAGTATCTAAAAGCCTATTGGCCCAAAATAAATATCCTAAGTTGTCCTTGAGGCTTTGCAAAGCCCAAGGCACAAAAATATCTAATAAATATATTTTCCGACTATAAATGGAAATATAATTGACTTTTAGGCCTGAAATTCCTTTTAAAACTTTCTAAACACACGCTATTTCCAGTCACACACAGGAGCACAACACACTATGTCAAAAATTTGAAAACTTGCCAGGAGCGTAGCGCAGAAATAAGCCTTTTTGCAGCAGTGTTTTGGAGGCCTTCCTGATGCCAGAAAAGGCTCCGAGATGGTGTGTTGGAAAGCCCTTGAAGTATAATTTCCATATATACCTTTATTTTTTCAATGTGACCTCTGCAAGTTTCCCAAAAAGTGGAAAAAGCAAAGACTGCCAGGAGCGCAGCACATGCTTAGAAAAGTGGGCATAAAGGTGAAAATGAGTGTTTTTGACCCTTTTGCGGGGTCAAAACAACCCCAATTGAGCTGAAAATTGGTGAGAATTCTCCTATAATGATGGGGAATCAAAAAACGTAAGCTTCGCCTCCTGAAGGTGCCCTAGGAAAAAGCGCAAGACAGGGTGTTTTATGCTCCTAGCCTCAAGATTTGTAAAAAACAAAAACTTGTTCAATTTATCTCAAAATTGGTAGGTAGGTGCCTCATGGGTCCTTGGAGACCTGTAGAGAAAATTGGGCCAAAATTATAAGCCTAGCTTGGTCCTTTTCATCATTTGGTGCTGGACCCTTATTTTGGGCAGTTTTGAGCTTTTTCCTTGCAAAGTGATCTCTCCGTTTATAGTGCTCAGTAATTCTCCTCTGCAAGCTCAAGTCTTTGTTGGCTTTCTCCAGTTTGGCCTCTAGATGTATGTTGGATCTCTCAAGCCATGATTCCCTGTTATGCTCAATTTCCATGGCAAGTAGTTCAGTGAGGGGAAATTGTTGTGCTTGGGTTGATTCTTCCTCTTTCTATTTTGCCGATGCTTTCCTAAGACCCATAGTATTAGGTCTCTTTCTAGTCTGGCCTTCTTCACCACTGTCCTCCTCATAAGCGCCCATGTATTCCTCCAACTACACTTGTGACCTTTGAGCCTCTTTCTGATATTTGAGCACCCTTGCTTCATAGATGGCCAACTAGCCACTCATTTGTTTGTTCTTCATCTGCAAAAAGTGAATGAGATCCTTAGACCTTTCTAACTCAAATTACAAGTCTTTGATCTGTGCATTTCGGTCTTGTAGAAGAGATTTTACTATTCTTGTCTCATTTTCCTCATCACTGTCTATGTGAATGAGCTCAAATTCTCTTTCTTCCTCATGATTTTCCTCTTCCTCTTTCACTTGTTGTTTACCTTTGTCTTTCATTAGAGTTGAGGAGGAGTGCATGGTCCCTTTCCCTTTGGAGGCAGCAAACACATGCCTATCTCCTCTTTGATAGGTAAAGGTGAAAGGTGCAACAATTTTTACTTCCAAAGCTTCATCACTAGTGACCTTAGGGCTGTTTTTCTCTTCATGGATGATCTTTGTGTGTGCATATTACTTATCTTGCTCTTGGCTGCCCTTTTGATCACCATATTCACTATATTTTATGCCATTATCACTGTCAAGATCCTTAGGACCGTCCTCCTCTATTTTTTCAATGTTAGAGGCGCCTTGATCTTTGTTGGGCACATCTTCATTTCCATGATTTTCCTATTCCTCATCTTTTGACCCACTGTATTCATTGTCAAATTGATCCTTTGTATCACTGTTTGCATTCTTTGTAGGGTCACTGTCTTGGGTACCTTCATTAGTCTTCCCATCACTGTGAGGGTCATTTCTTTCTTCACTAGGTGAGTTCCTTTGGCTGATCTCTCCTTCACTGCCGTGCTCATTATCTTCATTACTTGGCCCTTTGTCATCATTTTCTTGCCTACAGAAAACAAATTCAAAATTTGTTTCTTGGCTATCTTTCCCATTCTTGTTACTGTCATTTTTGTTTTCTTCATTGCTTGCATATGCCTCCTCCCCACTGTCTTCATATGTATTTTCAGTGTCATTGTCTTCATCATAAGACCGACTGTTTTGGCTCTTTTTCTCATTATGGGGCTCACTAATTTCAACTATGTTTTCTTCTTTATCAACACACTCAAATTTGTCACTACCTTTGTTAATTTCTTCTTGGCTATCTCCCTCTCTTCCCCCTTCCTCCTCTTCACTTTTTTCTTCATTTTCATCATCCTTTCCCTCACTGTTTTCTTCTTTTTCATCACTGCTTTATTCATGGCCATCACTTCTTTCTTCTTGGCCATCACTGCTTTCTTCATTTTCTTATTTCTTAGGGGAAGGTGAATGAGGAAGGTCTATTTTAGGTGATGATTCGTGTGAAGAAGATGGACCAAGGTCAGTGGAAGGTGATGGATCTATGTGAGGATGATTTTGAGATGATGATGGCAGACTTTGCAGCAGAGTGGGTTGCAGAGTTGTAAAATCATCATGGGCAATGAAAACCTCCCACGGGATGCCTTGTTGTTCTAGTTGACGTGAGACAATCACTTTGATGAGGGAATAATGAAAAAGGTTTGACATTTATTGGGATGGATGCCTTTTCTGCATGATGGAAGACATTTTCTCAATACTTTTGCAAAGATAGTAGGGCATGTGTAGTAGCTTGGTTTTGGTGAAGTGCATGAGGAGCATTATGTGGTATGAATAGACTCTGGAGAACCTACCCTCACAGGTGTGTTGGGTGTAGGAATTATACTTAAGCAAATTCCTCAACACTTAATTTGTCAACCCAGGGGATCCGTAAAATTAGAGACAAAGCATAGACAATGCCAGAGATGGTATGAATCTTCCTAATATAAATCCCTAATTTCTTTAAAGGAAAGATTGCATAATCAAATTAAAAAGAGAAAAAGGCAACTTGAACCATAAAAATAATCTAAGACTGGGACAAGGAAGAATTCATTTGCAAGAGGGAATTAAATATAAAAGGCAATCACTCTAGCTAATTATTGTTTAACTACTGAGTGTGTGTTTTTCTTTAGCAGAAACACTTAGCAGCCTCATCAAATGGGCCCTTAAACATGCTCCTTTAGAGATTTCCTTTTGGCACTAATCTGTCCTACACTATCGCAGTTTGCTTGCACTAGTGCAGGAATAGAGATTTATGCAGAAGGTATAAATGGTGTCTTTACTAAAGGCTTTTTAATTCATGCAAGGGCTTGAACTTTTCCAGGTTCAAAGCACTCAGATCCCATGGCAAGAAACTAGTTCTTGCACTGGATCAAAGCTTCCTGCACTTAGCATTTAATTCTTAAAATGAGTGCTTAATTATTGCAAGTGTTATTACACTGTTAAATAAAATTGAACACATAAAAAGTGAATGTTTTTGATCTTAACAGAGTGCCGGAATAAAGAAACAATCAATATACATTTATCTTGTCATAAGAATTTAATGAAAGAAAGAAGATTGCGGGAAGTAGACTAATAAGGCTTGCTGCATCACACCAACATGCACTGGTGTAGGTTCATTTCTCCTGCTTGGACCAGGCGGGGAAAACCAATCAAACAGAATTGCAAAAAAAGGAGATATCACACCAACGTGCACTGGTGTAGGGTTATTTCTCCTGCTTGGACCAGGCAGAGGAAAACCAATCTGAAATCAAGTGCAGGAAAGGCAATTGTAGGAAAAGGAAATTTATCTACTTCACACAACGGATCCACTTTCACTCAGACAGGAATGCATGTGCTTAAAATTAAATCACACATGAAAATTTAAACACAAATTACAGGAAAACGGGAAATGGGGTAAACGTGTTGGGTTGGATGGGCCCTAGCCAATCAGTGCGTTTCCCTTTTAAATAAGAACGCTGCTCAGTACCTTAATCAATTCATCAGCTCAAATACAGAAACGCAATTTGTGAAACATGAGGAAAATCTCCCTTTTATTAATTCACTAAGGCAAATACATACATTAATACATCATCCAGCCCAGATTCGGGCGATAACAAAATACAACAACCTGTTACTGCCTCTCTGGTTGTGTCTCTATTCTCTTATCCTATAAAAACTTTGCTCTAGTACTATTTACATTCTACATTATATAGATATTTGGCCAAAGTCAAAAATAGATCATTCAACCAATTACATAACCAAATGCAAAATTTAGCTTTTCGGCCTTCAAAATTAGACAGTTAGCAAAACTGGCCGTAGCCAATCTCCAGCTTTCGTCCTTCACATATTTGATCTCGGCTTCCTTTGGATCGATCTTGCTATCATGGCTGAAGATGCTCAAAACGAGGCAGTGATCAAGGAGGTTCAGATCTGCTGCAAGGATTTGCTATGCTGGCAACGGTGCAAGATCCGATCCTGCACTAGGATCAGTGGTCACGGTAAGTACTCTAACTACCAAATAAACATTGGAGATATTGATAAGTTACAAAGAGTGATTAAAAGTAAGAAATCATGTAATAAATGATTAATTAATGCTAAGTTGAATTAAAAGTATGAAAAATAAAGTTTATACGAAATATGTCACCGTGCTTGGACTAGTGCAAGATGAGGATGCATAAAAGAGGTAAAACAAAGGTAAATGGTTAAGATTTAGGAAGGGGAAAATGGAAAAAAGAGAGAAAATTAGGGGGCGAACATCCCCCCATCCCTAAGTTGTTGTGTGTCCTCGCACAACTCTTTACCTTTGAAAACAACCTTCAAAACTTTGAGCATTCTAGCTCAATCCTGCTCTGACATACTGACATCAGCCTGCAATGTTTCAGACTTCTTCTTTCTGATGTTATTTAGTTTCTTTGTCACCTTTCTAAGTCACTTGAAACATTGCGCAACTCAGTACTTCCAAACTCTAACTTATCCTTTGTTTTTCTGGATCTCCACAGTTAATTCTTCTTTACTTTGTTCTTTATCCTCCCGCACTTTAGCTATGAGTTGTTCTAAGTTCTGCACTTGAAGCTCTAGTTCAACTATCTGAGTAGCAGGAGTTACCAAATCTTCTTCTTCTTCTATCTTGATAGGGGCTGTGTCTTCCTCAGGGGCCTCAATATCCCTCGGGGTTTTAGCAAACACTTCTTCCTCCTCTTCTTCTTCTTCTTTTGGTTCTTCTTTTTCTTGCACTAGTGTAGAAGGGGATTCAACGTCCTATGGGGACTGTGGTTCTTTTCCTGCACTAGATTCTTCATTCTTTTTCCAGGCCCTTTTAATGAAATCGGCCAACAGAGTGTCATCTTCGACCTTTACAAATTTTACTGCGTCTGCAAGGACTGACAGGTTGTTTTCTTCGAGGGTCTGTGCCTGTACTGGTGTCATAGAAGGAGTCTCTTCAATAGGTGCATTACATGTCTTCTTATTTTGATATGGGGCCCTTTCTTCTGTTGATTTTTTAGGTCCTTTTCTTTTTGCACTGGTGTAAGAAGGACTCCCCTTTACATTCTTACTCGGACCCTTGCTTGTGCTGGCGGGGTCCTCTGTCTCCTTTCCAGCAGCTGTATTTTTATGTAGCTATTTTAACAGTGCCTCCTAGGTCATTCCTTTAACTTCTAATTGTTTCTGGACCAAAATATTTATCAGGCCATGGTGATATAAATTCTTGTCAGTCTGGTCTTTCCATCCATCCCGCACACCCTTGGCCATTTTTTCCAAGCTATTAAGTAAAAAATAGGGGAAATCAATCCTCCACCGGACGTTCTGGCCAACTTCGAAATGCTGCAACATCGTAAAATGGTACACAAAAGTGAGGGAGTACCTTCCCTCACAGGTTATGAATTTATGTAGGATGAAAAGGAGGTCTCGCCACAGTCCCAGCAGGGCACTGCATGGAATTCCTTTCTTCCAATCTAAGTTCATATTCTTGTCGATGACGAAACACTGCCATCGCTTCCTTTCTAGTTTCTGATTTTTAAACCACTGCTCACTAGTATTTTCCAAGCCTGTCACTGCTGCTATAAACTCCTCCGTAACCTCAAATTTTAGAGGCCTAATTTTTACTCGGCCATTTTTGAAACTTCTGGCAAACTGTAGGGCCACTTCACTATTGTGCCCGTCAAAATTTTGCAAGAATTGAAGAAAGCCTGAGTCTCGCAATAGTGCAATACTATTGCGATACTCAGCAGTCTGTTCTACCCTACTGAGAGATGAAGGTTTTTCTAACGTTTAATATCGTCGGCTAACTATGCAGAAATAATCAAGAATTTACATGTACCACTCGAGAAAATTGGTTCTTAAGGTATAGGGACCAACCGTCCACCATCCCTTCGTTAGACTCCCATACCAATAGGTGTCATTTTTCATGATTGTCTTGATTGAACTATGGAATATGTTCAAACCTTTTTCTTGAGCAAAGGTGTTCCATATTCTTGAAAAACCAAAAAATCAAAAAATTTAAAAAATGTAAAGAGGGTATACCCTAAAAGAAAAATCAAAGGGTAAGAAAAATAAAATGGTCAAAAAGTGAAAGAAATGAACCCCAAACAAAAAATAGACCAAGGAAAGTGTGCAAATCCAAATGCCACTACTATTTCATTTTTGTAATAAAGCAATTGTGTGCAGCTTGTCAAAATTTTGCCACAATTTATGAAGAGTCAAACTATTTAAACTTGACTCATTCATGTTTCAATTTCATGTTGTAGAATAGAGAATAAATATCTGACCAAACAGTTTAATCTTGGCAGATAAGTAGATAGGTAGAGTTAATAAAAGGTGCTCAACAGTTTAATCTGAGCCCTTGGATGTAATAAGTGTAGAAATAGATAGGTTTGCCATGTAAAAGAAAAAGAAGATTGATAAGGGTTTTCCAGTCCAAGTGCACCCTAATAAAGAAGAGAAAATGGTAGTATAAAGTAGATAGGGTAGGTAGATGGTGTTGCAAAGTTATATGTGATGAATGATGGTTCTAAATGTGTTCAATTTTACTTTCATCACAAAGTGCAAAGGCATAACACTACATTGGCAGAATTTCAGAGCAAAGCAAAGTCAAAATCATTAACTTCCCATCTCACTTTTTCCCTAAAGATTTTACTAATTTCCCCTAAGTGCTAAGGAATTTGAAGATTAAAGGGGCTCAAGGCATTTCCTTGACTTTTGGAGGGACCGGACCCTTGGCCCAATAATTGAAAAGACCTAAGTACTTGAAGTTATTCATCATTACACTCATTCAATTTTAATTTTTTCCTAAGTAAAATTCCATTTTACTTAGGAAAATCATGCTATATTTTATAAAAACCCTCAAAATCACTTGCTATTCTAAGTCTAAGTGTTGAAGTTGATATAATACAATTTGCTTCAGAAATATTCACTTTCCTAGATTTGTAAAGTATTTTGAGTTTTCCTTGTCCCCTTGTCATATTAACATTTGATTTTATTTATTAAATCCCTAGTGAAAATACCTTATCCTATAGTATATAACTCCTTTTACATAAATATCCCAAAAACCCATCTTATTATAAGTTTTTGGCTGAAGTATTTAAACCCACATGATGAAATAAAACCCCAATATATATGCCCTTTGGCCAAAAAACATATCAATATAAACTATCCCCGCCCCTATGGTAAATAAATTTCATTAATTTATTTCCATATAAATAAAAATACATCGAAAAAGTTTAAACATATATTTTTATGTTTTAAACGAAAAACAAATAAAATTCGAAATCCCGCCGCAACCCCAACCCTCATAACCCAAGGATTAATTAATCATCCGGATTAACTAATAACTTCCCTTCCACCAATCAGACGCCGCCCGAAATAATTAATTAAACGTTAATTCTTTTGGGCCCTCACGTTAAATACCCCACCAACTTCATGTCATATCATCCGTCCGATCGCCCGCTCCAAGATCGACAGCCCGCTTCAATTCCGCTAGCCATCCCTCATCTGAAGATTAACGCGCGAAATCGGAGCGGTTTCCAAATAGTGCACTGGCCACGCGTCGTGTGCTGAATGGAATCGCTGCCAAATCGGAGAAAACCGCCTGCTCCCAAAAGCGGTGTGGAATATACCGCTTACCGCCTTTTTCCCCGTGACGTGTCCACCGTACACCCTGACACCATTTAATAAAATAATAAAAAAAATGTTTTCCATTTGACTTTGCGAACAAAAACAAAAATTCGCGCATTTTCTTCATTCTGTGTGTTGAAAGTGACTGTGCGCTCCACGCTGAAAAATTTGAAAATCCACTGTCAAATTTCCATTACCGAATTTTGTTGAAGGCCATTGTCAAACCAGCATCCCATCATCCGTCCGCCATCAGCCTGTACCTGTTAAGAACCGCCATTTTCCCATCAACAGGTATTTATTCCCATTTCCCGCTGAACTCTGTTAAAAACCCTCGTTTGATGTTTAATTTCCACAACAGAGTCTGAAAGAGCTCCAGTGTGATGTGTTTTAGTTCCCAGAACTGCAATTTCTCTCTTCAAACCTGAGATTGTGCTCGTTTCCATTAAAAACCCCCGAATTTCCGTTTATTTGAATACACAAGAACCAAAAAAAATGGAAGTTCCGGTAGCCCTGAATGTAGCCCCATTGAATGCCCCTCATAGAGATTTAGATTACTTATCATTAGTGGATAAATATTTTCAGATTAAAGACTTAGTTTTCAGTGAAAGCCCCCTTCGAATTCATTGTTGCTGCAGAGACAATTATTTGAATGGCTCAGATATTATTGGGTTATGGGAGTCTGGTCTACCTAGATACCTTTTTCCCTCAGTCCATATCTTTCCTGAAATTATCCATTATTGCCATGCTAATTATGATCCAACCAAAGAGCGCATTATTCCCCACCTGCATTGAGTCCTTTTCCCACACGCTTCTCAATCCATCAATGATATGTTACTTCTGCATCAAGAAGTAATGAAGGAAAATTCAGAAGAAGAGGTAATGAATTACATTTTTAAAATGAATGAACGACTTGCCGAAACATAAAAATAACTTGAGCAAGTATTAAAAGATAAAGAGTCCATTAACTCAAACTAAAGACAAAGTACCTATAAGAATGTACATCAATCACAGTCAACAAGCGTAGCCAACACAAAAAGAAAATTGGAGAAGGGTTCTCAAGGAATTAATAAAGAAATGAATGAATTGTAAACCCAGTAAGTGACAACTCCAAGGATTGGGGCCACCAGAGCACTGAAAATAAATATGATCAATCAAAAATAAGTATTGCTGAGAAGACAAGAGAAATCAAAAAACTAGAAAAATCAGTTAAAGCATTGGAAAAGGATCTTGCAATGGAAAGACCTTTAAGTGAATTAAAAGAAATTCTTTGGTATAACATTATTCAATCAATAAAGAACGTTTGGTCTTCTATTCAAATAATATATAAACAGCAGGATTTAGTCAGATGGGCTCTGGAAGAAATTGAGAAAGCAAGGGAAGAGTTAGGAAAGATGCCAGAAGAAGCCAATAGGCTTATCAATTTTTTGAATACTCAGAATAAGCAACAACTTGCAGAATTGGGAATTCAGGACAGAACAGGAACCATCTTGGAAATCAAAAGAGTTTTTACCAAAAGGACTCTTATGCAAAATCTTGAAAGAAGGTGTTCAGACATGCAGCAAGAAATTTTTGCCTTCAGAGAAAGAGTTGATGTTATGTTAAATAAAGGTTTGCCCAGTCCGGTTACTGAAGAAGATAGATTAATGGATTTGGAAAGTTTTGTTAAGAAAGTAAACAAACAGGTTGATGATCAAGCCAGTTCTTCAACCAGTACATCAGAAGGAACATTGCCAACAGGGAAAAGTCTTTATAAAAAATTGGAGAGTTTATTTTATATTGAACATGAAATAAAACATTTGTTTCCATATCAACCTAATTTTTTCAAATACACTGAAGTTGATGAAACATTGAGGAAATTACAAAGAACCAGAGTGCCAGAAGTTCAATGGTGGGATGAGATGTTGGAGCTTTTATGAAATTTATCCTTGGGTGAAATTTTTACCTATTTTACTGAGGTATATCTTGATAAAGGATAAATAGGTGGATAAAGGTCAAAGAGTATCAGTTCAACAGGTAAAGTGTATCAGTAAAAACAAAGAGTATCAGACAAGCAAAGCAGTCAGAAAAGAATTACTCAAGAAGACAGCAACGAGCTAAAACAAAGGAACAGCTTCCAGCACATTCTAAAAAAGAGGAGACAACACACAACATCAACTGATTTATCCTATTTACGAGATCATCTGTCTCTATTTTATTGCAACTTATTCATTAGTCATCCTAGATTATATCTCTTTTGTTATGAGATATTTTAAAATAATCTTTTGTATAAATAAGCCCTCAATCGAATTAGTGAGGGTGGATTCTTCTACTTTGCTGTAACATTGATTTTTTGGAATAAAAGTGTTTTGGAGAAACTTCTTTGTGGCTTGCTGGATGATGATTTGAAGCTCAAGACTTTTTGCAGAATTCATGTGTCAGACTACAGTTCAATAAGTCTTTTCTATCCTATGTTTTAAGTTTTATATCTGTTTATAATATCACTGTGTTCCATTTCTGAATAATTGACATAAAAGAATAAATCATAACTTACTTAAGTGTACTCTGATTTCAATTGTGATTATTCTAAATGTTTTCTTCTAAACTGGTTATAAGAAACGAATTCTTAATTGCTCTTGTTTCGCTGGTTTAAACATTTTGATTACTATAGTAAAGAATTCTTAACTGCTCTTTATTTGTAATCATTCACTTTCTTTCTTTTAACATGTTGAAAGATTCTTAATTGCCTTTCATCCCTTCAAAATCCATTCCATTCACTTTAATTTCTAAAATTGTTCTCTGTTTGGCTATCTTGCCCTGCAAAGCCATCTTGTGTGTAGAATATTAATCCAGTAAAGCCATCCTTTCGACTCCATAGCCCAATGGCCTGAAATACTCAATCGTACCCTTAGTTGGCAGATTCCACCATTCAAATTCAAACAAATCTCTTGGACTTATAACTAGCCTAATATTTTCTAAGAACAAAGCTAAATTTTAAAGAGAGAGCCCTCTCTGGATACAGATTGGCTAGATTCTGTATCTGAAGGTTGGTTAGTGGTTACCTCGGGTTTCTTTCCTTTTCTTACAACTTCAAGGAGGGCCTGAGTGATAACATAGTGGCAACTCCACTGGGGACCTGAATCATTTTATTGTTACTATTTTTTTCTTATAAGCTACAGACAGAGTCTGAAGATCAGCTGAAGATCAGCCAGGTAGCCTTTGAAATTCTTTTGCTCTGCAATTGCATAGTAAATAAATGTTGCTTCAGTCTATCTCTGGTTTAGCTTAATAACTGAACTTTAGTTTCAAACATTCAATCAGACTCTCTAGTTCAATAAATCTTTGAGAAAATTTTAATTAAAAATCTTAAATTTCTTGAAGAATTTGCTGAAGTTGTACTTTCATTGTATTCCAAACAAAAAATCAAAAAGATAAAATCTAGGAAAACTGGCTTCAGAAAGGATTCGTCATACTAGGTCAAATCCTGACCCTAATCCACCACCTATATTTGAAAATCCAAATCTGATTCCTAGGATTCTTAGAAGACAAGGAAGCCAAGAAAGCTCTGAAAGAGGAAGTCAAGAAAGTTCTGGAAGTTCCAAACCTCTTTCTAGATCACATTCCTGTCCTGTGAAGATTATATATTTTGATGAAATACCTTTTGATGAGCGATTTGAAACATCTTTGTTTGTGAATTTTTATGAATCTGAATTGTCTAAGCTAGTTCCAGATCCATTATTTCTTGAAGATTTACAATTGAGATTTGTTTCATATCATCTTGACAGACATTTACAAAATTCCATTCAATCTGAACAGACCTTTGAAGAAACTTCAAACATTTCTGTAATTACTGAAACTTCCCCAAGTTCAGCTACTTTTCTTCAAGCTTCCCAAACCCAAGCCACTCCTTCTACTCCTCCACCCACTCCTTCCAGACCATCATCACCTGTTATTCCATTACACCTTCCAATGGCCAATAGATATTCCTCGTTAAGGTTGCCAGGCAACCCTGCTGCTTTGCCTCAAGATTATCAGAGTAAAATCACCCCTTTTGACGGTTCAGGTACTTATACTGCTCAACAACACACCAAAAGGATGACTGATTACTTTGAATTTTATGAAATTGACGCTGATGACGTTCGAATGAGAATTTTTGTCCAGAGTCTTACTGGGGAAGTCAGGACATGGTTTAGGGCCCTTGCTCCAAACAGTATTGCTGACTTACCAGCCCTGTATAGGTCATTTTTAAATAGATGGGAGAAGAAGAAAGACCCTCTTCAGATCCTATCTGACTTTGGAAAATTGAAAAGAGGACCCAATGAAACAATGCAAGATTATATCATCAGATTTAACGAAGCCTACTACGATGTTCCTCAAAACCTTAGACCCCCTCTAGATTCAGTATTGGTTAAGTTCCCTGATGGTTTTGACTTTGACATAGCATATTCACTTAGAGAAAGAGCCCCCCAAACCCTAGAAGAGATGCAAAGCATAGTGGTTAGTGTGGAAGCAAACCTCATAGAAAAACGAGCTAGAGCTAGGGCCGAAAGAAGAATGCCTATGAATGAAGAACCTTCAGATTTTGAAAGAAAGATGGATGAAATCATCAAAGGTATGGAAAGACTGGGAGACAGAGTGGAGACAATCGAAAGAAAGTCTTCTGGTGATAATCAAAATGTTGTGAGAAACCCAAACTTTAGAAGAAATCAGAACCAAAATATTGGGAAAAATGTCCCTGACCAAAACATCAGGCCACCATTCCAAGAAAATTTTGTTGAAGGTTCAACTTCTGAAGAGCCTACCGAGGATGTTGAAATAAATAACGTGACTGAAAAAAAAAAATGAACCAGAAGTTTTCCTATCTCAAGATGATCAAGAAAATCATATTCTTGAAACATTTCAAACTCATTCAGGAGAAACTTTTGATTTTAAAGAAGGTTATGACACAACAATTTATGAAGTTCATAAACAATACAATTCGAGAAGCAGACGGATTGATGTGCCAGAAAATAGCAAATAGAAAGCTGTAAAACAAAACGTCAAAGGTAAAACTAACCTTCCTCCTGTACAAAACACTCCTCCTGTACAAATTTTGTCTAGGACAAGTCCTAACCCCGAAAATCCAATAATTGAATATGTGTCTGACAACCAACCAAGTAATAAACAACTATCTAATACTTTTCCTCCTGTAGGAAACGTAGAATAAACAACAGACGTTAATTCAGAAACACCTTCAACTCATAATCCCATCTATGAAAAAGAGAAAAACACTGAAGACCCAAAAAATAGAGAAAACCCAACTGTTCAAAACACTAGAGCTCAAACAGAAAAACCTTTCAATCTAGAGGTTGAAATAGGCAAACTAAAGATAGCTGTTCCCTTATCAGAATTGGCTAAACATGATGTATATAGAAGCCAAATCAGCAAATCCCTTAACATTAACATTACTGGAATGGATGATTCAGTAAATGTTCTTGATGATCAACCCAAACTCCTTTTTGGCCCCGAGATAAATGGCAAACCAGAAAGTGGAGGAACTCCTCCATTTTATGTGAGCTTGAATGTTCATGAAAAAATACTCCATAATGCCATGCTTGATTCTGGAGCATCCCACAATTTGATGCCAAAAGCTGTGATGGAAAGATTAAATCTAGACATTACCAGACCGTATAAAGATTGTTTTCTTTTGATTCAAGTCAGGTAAGATGTTTAGGTTTGATTAAAGATCTGTGTGTTACTTTGGTGCAATACCCTGCGAAATCTGTTCTGATGGATATAGTAGTGGCCGATATTCCTCCCAAATATGGTATGTTGTTGTCCAGATCCTGGGGTGCTAAACTTGGAGGGTCTATTCAATTAGATATGTCATATGCTACTATTTCAGTATTTGGTCAACCTAAAAGACTTTACAGAGAGACCTTGATGAAATATTTAGTCAATAGCCATGAGAATCCTGAAAACTTCCTTGTCTATTCAGTACATTCTGATATGGACTCTTTTATCCTTTATAATGCTGAATTGGACCTTCCTAATGAATTAGAAGCACCAGAAACGGAAATTGCAAATAAATCTACTGTTCAAATCGAAGATATTTCTGAAAACAAAGAAACACCAGATAATCAAGAAATACCAGAAAAAGCTAAAAAACTAGCTCCTGTTAAGAAACATGTTAAAACAGTTGATGAAGATTATGAACATGAAATTCTGTGGCATTTAGAATTTGATGGCTCAGTAAACAAGTTAGGAGCAGGAGCTGGAATTTGGATACATAATGTTGAAAATGATCACGCCGAAGGCCATGCTTATAGGTTGAACTTTAGATGCACTAATAATATGGCAGAGTATGAAGCTCTTTTGCTAGGGCTTAAACATGTCAAAAAGTTAGGAGCAATTAGAGTATCAATCATAGGAGACTCTGAGTTAATTATCCAACAGATAAATGGTGAATGTTCAACAAAAGATCCCAGATTGAAACAATACAGAGAAACAGTTGTGGAAATTCTCAACACTTTTCTACAAGCTCAACTTGCCAAGATTCCTAGGAAACAAAATTTGCATGCTCACAGTCTTGCAATGTTCGCTAGCACATGTAAATTACCTTTTGGACCTAATCATCAGTTCACAGCTGAGATTAGACATAGACCTGCTATACCGGACAATCTCATGAATTGGCAAGTATTTGTAAATAATAATCAGATCAATAATTTTTTGACATTAGAAAATGAGTTCTCTAACAGTAGTATAGATGAAGACACAACAATCAATGAATCTGATCAACTAGATGAACAAGAAACGAATATTTCAGAAGAGACTGCAATTCACATGCTCCACCCAACCAAATTCACTAAAAAAG
Source organism: Pinus albicaulis (assembly GCA_034641835.2). Lineage (NCBI taxonomy): Eukaryota > Viridiplantae > Streptophyta > Pinopsida > Pinales > Pinaceae > Pinus > Pinus albicaulis. Next base: position 50,320 of record JAXQQM020064432.1, read on the forward strand.
ATATGCAGGATTTGAAACAAATGGAATTCAATGAGATTATAGAAGATGAATCTAAAATTATTAATCTGAAAGATAATCATTTACCCAAAGGATTAACTCCTTTGGAAGATCTTTTTGACTCAAATGACATTCCACTAAAACCCAAAATGGAACCTTTAAAAGTTGATATTGAAGAAGTCAATTTGGGAACTGAAGGAAATCCCAAGATGGTTAAACTATCTAAATCTCTGCCAGAAGATCAAAAGGTTAAATATGTTGAACTTTTAAAAGAATTCCAGGATGTTTTTGCCTGGAGTTATGAAGATCTTAAATCATATGATACATCAATAATTCAACATACAATACCTTTGAAACCAGATCAGAAACCTTTCAAACAAAAACTTAGAAGGATCAATCTTGTTTTACTACCTTCAATTGAGAAAGAAATTAAAAGAATGTATGAAGCAGGAATTATAGCTCCTATTAGGTTCTCTGAATGGGTTTCTAATCTAGTACCAACAAGAAAAAATACTGGAGAGATTAGACTATGTGTCGATTTGAGAAATTTGAACAAAGTTTCTTTAAAAGATAACTATCCTTTGCCTAAAATGGACCATATCTTACAAAGGGTAGTAGGATCTTCAAGGATTTCTCTTTTGGATGGATTCTCAGGATACAACCAGATTCTGGTTCATCCTGATGATCAAGACAAAACAGCTTTTACAACCCCATGGGGTACATTCAAATATGTTAAGATGCCTTTTGGTCTCAAAAATGCAGGAGCAACCTTCCAAAGAGCAATGGACATTGCATTCGCCAAAGAAATTCATGATTTTCTGGTTATTTATCTAGATGATTTAACTGTTTTTTCCAAAATAGATCAGCAACATTTAGATCATCTAAGACAAGTGTTTATAAAATGCAGGAAGTATGGTATTTCTTTAAATCCGAAAAAATCATTATTTGGTCTTGAAGAAGGAAAACTCCTAGGTCACATTATTTCTAAAGATGGCATTAGAATTGATCCTGAAAGAATACAAGCCATATTGCAGATACCTCATCCCAGGAATATTAAAGAACTTCAAGCTTTCATAGGAAAGATCAATTTTTTGAGAAGATTCATTTCTAGTTTAGCTGAATTACTTAGACTGCTTACTAACATGTTAAGAAAGGATTCAAGTATTGACCGGACCGTAGAAGCCAAGCAATCATTTGAAGAAATCAAAATGGCTTTAACCAGAACACCAGTTCTTACCAGTCCAAAATTTGATAGAGATTTCATTATTTTTTCATTTGCTTCTGAACATACAGTTGCAGCTGTTTTACTACAAAAAGATGATCAAGGATGTGAAAAACCAATAGCCTTTTTTAGTAAAGCACTTAGAGATGCATCTTTGAAATACAATATCATGGAGAAACAGGCTTTTGCACTTGTGAAAGCAATTAAAGATTTCAGAGTTTATATATTGTATTCTCATGTGATAGCTTATGTACCTAATGCTATCGTTAAAGACATCTTAACTCAAGATGGTATTGAAGGCAAAAGAGGTAAGTGGATAGCTACCATATTAGAATATGATATTGAAATTAAACCAACAAAACTCATAAAAGGTCAAGGTTTGGCTCAACTCATGACTGAAACTAATTGCCAAGCCCTGGACATTAACGAACTGGACGACGAACAGGAGATGGCGACTCCACAGATCAGTCAGAACTTTTTAGATTCACCCTGGTACACTGATATCATTTATGTTTTGTTAAACCTGCAAGCTCCTCCAGGGTTGTCCAGAACGAAACAGAGGTTCTTAAAAATGACATCTTTAAAATATTGTATTTTAGATAGTGCTCTTTTTTGGAAGAATCATGATGGAATTCTATTAAATTGTTTATTGAAAGATGAAACTGACAAGGTACTTAATGAATTTCATGCAGGGGATTGTGGTGGACACCTCTACTGGAAATCAACTGCAGATAAAATCTTAAGGGCTGGTTTTTACTGGCCAACCTTGTTTTTAGATGTTAAGAAATTTGTAACTTCTTGTCATAAGTGTCAGATCTTTGAAGGCAAAAGAAAATTGTTGCCTTTACCATTAAAACCAATTTCCACCGAGAGACCCTTTCAACAATGGGGACTGGATTTTATTGGAGAAATCCATCCCCCTTCTTCTGGGCAACACAGATGGATTCTTACTTCCATAGATTACTTTACTAAATGGATTGAAGCTATCCCATGTAGACAAGCCAATGATTCTGTAATTATAGGTTTTTAGAAACCAATATATTTTCAAGATTTGGCTGTCCTGAAAAAATTATAACAGATAATGCTGCTGCATTTAAGTCTAAGAAAATGATTAGTTTCTGCAATAAATATCACATGACTTTAGGCCATTCAACAACCTATTATCCTCAGGGTAATGGACTAGCAGAGTCTTCCAATAAAAGCCTTATTAATATCATTAAAAAATTATTGGAAGAGAATAAAAAGAATTGGCATAAGAAACTTACCAATGCATTGTGGGCAGACAGACTTACAACTAAGAAATCAATTGGGACCAGTCCATATGAATTAGTTTATGGTATTGAGGCAAGATTTCCATCATCCTTAGGAATTCCTGTTATGAAGTTACTTCAGGAGGCTCAAGTAGAACCAAATGATATTCAGAGAAGAATAAACCAAACAATTCACTTGCAGCAGACCAGAGAAGAAGTGTATCAATGATCCCAAGTCTTGCAGGAAAAGTTAAAGAAAATGTTTGACAAAAGGACTAAAGCAGAAGATTTTCAACTAGGAGACAAAGTTCTGAGATGGGATTCCAGAAGGGAAGATAAAGGAAAACATGGGAAATTTGATTTCTTATGGAAAGTAACTTACATCATTCATGCTTTATAGGGAAATAACACATACTTTTTGAAGAATTTGGATGGTTCAGAAGCTGAGGAAGGACCAGTCAATGGTCGAATGTTAAAGCACTATTTTGATCCTATTTACTAGGATGTTCTGATTTTTTTTTTCTAACTTGTACATAATATATCCTTTCTAATGCATCAGTTTTGATTGGATGGTGACTTGTTGGAGTTGAAGCCCGAAGTGAAGGCCCTAAGCTTCAGAAGTTTCACTATCATATATACAATAAAGCTACCAGGAAAAGAAGATTTCATGGTTCAGTCAAAGGCATTTTGAGGCATCTGACATGCTGTTCTTGACTTTTCGCCAGGAAAAGCCATCCCCAAGTGGAGCCAGTGTTAGACTCCTATACCAATAGGTGTCATTTTTCATGATTGTCTTATTGAACTATGCAATATGTTCAAACATTTTTCTTGTGCAAAGGTGTTCCATATTCTTAAAAAATCAAAAAATTTAAAAAATGTAAAGAGGGTATACCCTAAAAGAAAAATCAAAGGGTGAAAAAATAAAATGGTCAAAAAAGTGAAAGAAATGAACCCCAAACAAAAATAGACCAGGAAAGTGTGCAAGTCCAAATGCCACTACTATTTCATTTTTTGTAATAAACAAAATTGTGTGCAGCTTGTCAAACTTTTGCCACAATTTATGAAGAGTCAAATTGTTTAAACTTGACTCATTCATTTTTCAATTTCATGTTGTAGAATAGAGAATAAATATCTGACCAAACTGTTTAACCTTGGCAGATAAGTAGATAGGTAGAGATAATAAAAGGTGCTCAACAGTTTAATCTGAGCCCTTGGATGTAATAAGTGTAGAAATAGATAGATTTGCCATGTAAAAGAAAAAGAAGATTGAAAAGGGTTTGCCAGTCTAAGTGCACCCTAATAAAGAAGAAAAAATGGTAGAGTAAGTAGGTAGGGTAGGTAGATGTTGTTGCTGAATTAAATATGATGAATGATGGTTTTAAATGTTTGTAATCTTTTACTTTCATCACCGAGTGCAAAGGCAGAACACTACATTAGCAGAATTTTAGAGCAGAGCAAAGTCAAAATCATTAACTTCCCATTTCACTTTTTCCCTAAATATTTTACTAATTTCCCCTTAAGTACTAAGGAATTTGAAGATTAAAGGGGCTCAAGGCATTTCCTTGACTTTTGGAGGGACCGGACCCTCGGCCCGATAATTGGAGAAAACCTTAGTATTTAAAAATATTCATCATCATACTCATTCATTCATCAAAAGCTTTTCCTAAGTAATATACCATTTTACTTAGGAAAATCATGCAATATTCCATAAAAGTCCCTCAAAATTACTTTTTATTTTGAGTGTAAGTGATGAAGTTATGATAATGCAATTTGCTTTTAAAAATCTTCACTTCCTTGGTTATGTAAAAGTGTTTTGAGCTTACCTTGTCCTTTGTCATATTAACTCTAATTTACCTATTAAATCCTTATTGAAAATACCTTATCCTATTATATATAACTCCCTTTTATAATAATATCCCCAAAAATCCTCTTATTATAAGTTTTAGCCAAAGTTAATTAAATCATACATGATTAAATAAAAATCCCCCATTACAAACCCTTTGGCTAAAATATATCTGTATATATTAACTCCGCCCCTATGGTAAATGAATTTCATTGATTTATTACCATATAATAAAAATATTCAGAAAAAAGGTTTAAACATGTGTTTTATATGTTTAAAACGAAAAAATAAATAAAACTCGAAGTCTTTAAACCATTTGTAACTCCGACCCTTTATAAACCAACGAGATTAATTAATCACCTGGATTAATTAATAATCTTGTCAACTGCCAATGAAAAGCCTCCCGAAATGATTAAAACAATAAAAAATGCGTCGGGCCCACTCATTAACTCCCCTGCCGACTTCAAATTCCAAACACCGTCCGATCGCTCCATTGAAGATCCACGGTGCACGTTCATTCCACTGCCCATCCTTTGTCCGATAGATAACTTGCGAAATCAAAGCGGTTTTTAAATAGTGCCCGGGCCACGTGTCTTTCAATCTATGGAATCGCTGCCGATTCGCATAAAAATTCTTTTCCTCAAAGGTGGTGCGGAATAAACCGCTTACCACCATTCCCCCACGACGTGTCCATTGTACAGTCTGACATCATATATTAAAATAATAAAATATTCCCCCGTTTGACTTTGTAAATAAAACAAAAGTTCGCGCATTTTTCATCATTCTGCATGCTGAAAACGACTGCGCCCTCCATACTGAAAAATTCAAAAATCCAATGTCTACTGTTATTTAACTGAATTTTGTTGAAGACCTCTGCTAGTCCAGTTTCCCAGCGACCATCTGTAGTCAGCTTGCACCGGTTAATCACAGTTTTTCCTCTAAAACAGGTATTTACTCCATTTCGCCCTGAACTCTGAAAGAAACTCAGCTTTCCTTGTTTTTTCACTAAAACAGAGTTAAAATCGATTGCTGGTTCATTCCTTGATCCTAAAGACTGTAAATTATATTCCCGAACTTGCAATTATACCCATTTCCCTGTCAAAACCTGTAATTCTGCTAAATTTTCATAAAAACCCCTGAATTTCCATCTTTGAACACACAAGAACCAAGAATGGAAGTTCCTGTAGCCTTAAATGTTGCTCCATTGAACGCCCCTCATAGAGAATTGGAATATTTGCCATTAGTGGATAAAGATTTTCAGATCAAAGACTTAGTTTTCAGTGAAAGCCCCCTTTGAATTCATTTTTGCTGCAGAGATAATTATTTGAAAGGCTTGGATGTTATTGGGTTATGGGAATCTACTTTCTCGAGATACCTTTTACCCTCAGTCCATATCTTTCCTGAAATTATCCATTATTGCCATGCTAATTATGATCCAATTCAGAAAGCAATTTTATCCCCAAACCAGAATGTCCTTTTCCCTATTACTGCTCAGTCCATCAATGATATGCTCCATTTTGAACCCGGTCAAAACCTCACTCCCTTGTCCCTTGGAGAATTTCTTGAAAAATCTACTCAGTTATCCCCTGAAGAGGTAAAGCGCATCTGTCAGACTTTCATGTTACCTGAACATCAGCCCAAGGGCCCACCTCCCTATGTTAGTGCCTTTTTTACTGAAATAGGCCAGATCATTCTGAATATGATTTCTTTTATCATGGGCTTTAATACTAGTGAGTATGTTGATGAGTTAACTCTAGTATTATTGTCTATCTTCACTCCTGGACAGCCTCCTGCTGTCAAATATGACTTTGCATCTTACATAGCCAACAAAATCCATGATCAATTCATGAGATTAGAAAATGAGAAAGTCTTCAAATATTCCTCTGTCATCTATCACCTCATGATATATTACCAGTCTAAAAACTTTCCTTTCCATGTTCAAAAGCTCAATGTCCAAGGAAATCCCAGGTCTGTCATATTTTGGTCAGCCATCACCCACAATTCCAGAGATTCTCCTTATTCCTATAATGAATTCATTGATCTGTTTATACACCCTGCAACTACCTTGTTGACAGGAGTTCCTCCTCCAAGACTCTGCAATGAAATTAAGAAAACTCTGCAACTTTCAAAACATTACAAAATTGGTGATTGGTACTTGTACCAAAATTATACAGAAGTCAGAATATATGGATGTGAATTATGTCCATTTAAATTGCCAAAGTATGTGCCTATGAGACTTTTTGCTTTAGATTACTTCAGGAAAATGAATAACTCTGATATTATTCATTTTTGTAATGCAAAGAAGAAAGCCCAACTCCGAATCAAAGGTCAATTAGGTCCATTTATATGCAATTCTAGGGAGGCTGGACAAGAAGCTGAGAGAATACTAGAAGACCATTTCAAATTGAAAAAGAGTTTCTATTGGGCCCCTTATGACCCATTCGGCTTCATTTGTGAAAAAAGAATGAAAAATAAATCAGCACCTTACATCCATCATAGGATTCCAGAAGTTGAACAGTATGCTAATAAAGATGAATGGGTGGAGGGAACATTAATTGAACATGATAGTGAAGAAGTCAATATGGACAATGTAATGAAAGATCTTGGAAAAATGCTTGACCTAGAATTTTTTGGGCAAGTGCAGGTACCAGACATTGGTCCTTCTTCAGCAGGGAATTTTCAACAGAATTTACAGGAAAACATTCCATCAATTGCAGTTGAATCCAAAGGAAAAGAGAAAGAGCCTGAAATACAAGTGATTGAAACATTCAAAATGACTGAACAACCTCAAACATCTAAGGCTCAAGGACAAGTACAGGTTCCTCCTCAAACCAACCCAGTAGAAATGCCAAATTTGCAAACTCCACTGAATATTGAAAAGGGCAAGAAAAGAGAGGCTGAAGGTCCTACTCCACCCAAGGAATCTTAAAAACAGCCTCAGACCAAAAGACAAAAAGTGAATCCTCCACCAGAAGTAGAATATGTTGATGAAATCATTGATAGTCCAAAGAGAGAAGAAAGTCAGTTAACAGGATCAATTAGTGGGACAGTCACTACTATTCAGCCAAGTACTAAAATGTCTTCATTCAAACAGCCAATGAAAGATGCAGGAGACAAAAAAAAGACATTTATCAGTATAAAAGCAAGGCATGATCCACTAAGGGTCCAGGTGTATAATCAGTATCTTAAAATGGCTCCACAAAATCAAGAGAGATTGATGTCAGCTTTTGACATTCAACAAGGGAAAATGTTAATGAGCCATTTCAA
>JAXQQM020074970.1:0-12615 GCA_034641835.2 Pinus albicaulis
TGTTTGTGCTCAACTTAGTGTTCCTAAATTGAGTTCATTAATTGTCAACCAGGGTTAGTAAACTGCTGAAGTGTGGTGCACTATATGTGCCTAGGTATTTTTTTCTCACTCAAAATTTTTAGTGTTTTATGATGTTTTTGGTTTTTTTGGTTTTATGTTTGAAAAGGGAAAGAACTAAGTGTTGGTGAAAAGAAACTAGTGGTATTATTAAAACAGAACAAAGCCTAAACTATGGACGGAAAAAAACAAATGCAAAGCTTGATAATGACTTCATTGCAAGGAAGTAAATCGCAACATGAGCTTGAACTTATCCAATTCATTCATTAAATATGTGTTGGAAGAGCTTGAGAAATGGACAAGTTAAGTGTAAATGAAGTTCTCCTAAATAAACAATCAACTCACAATATTACAAATAAAATGATTATTTGTAACATAGTAAGGTTTCTATATAATCCTATGATGCTGAATTTACCCTATTCTGCAACTTGACTTATCACTACTAGGCCTTGTTCATAGGTTTAGAGATTTTCTAGAAAAATGTTTGGGAAGAAGGCTGTACGTGAGTTTGTAAAAGGTTTGCAGAATAATCAAAGCCTGAAACTGATATTACTGACCCCTGTTCATGAGATGATGTTTCAATATAAATTCAGAACAAAAGTAAGTTGTAAATAATGAAAGCCGAGACACTAATTTTGACAAATATTACTACTTGAAATGCAATGCATAACACTAGGCTGAAATGTAATCTATCAATCTTAAAATATAGTGACTACACTAAACTAAAATGCCATTATTCTTTTCTTGAAAAAAAATGAACTGAGACCGAACTAGAGTGCTACTAATCTACTTGAAGTACAGTGAACAGAGTTAAACTAGGATGCCATTATCAAACTTGAGATGTAGTGACAGAGCTGAACTAAATGCAATCATCCTCCAGAGTGTTCTAACTAAATTAACATGCAACTAGTCTATGGAATTCTACAACCCATCTCGTTCAATGTGAATGATATTTTGGAAGAGTTTGTAAAAGCAAGTCTGCCTGTATTATTGAATGAAATTGAACATAAACATAAGATTTGAAAGAAAATACAACTAGGATCTAAGATACCACAGTTGTTTCTTATTCATTGTTAATGATATTTTGGAAGAGTTTGTAGGAGTAAGACCGGCTATGACACTTAGTGTAAACAAGCAAAAATCATAAAATTTGAAAGGAAATGCAACTAAAATCTACAACACCACAGCTATGCCTTATTCATCGTGATGATATTTTAGAAGAGTTTATAAGAGTAAGTCTAGTTGTGATGATTAATGTAAACAAATATGAAACATAAACTTCAAAACTTGCTTAAGCTAGAAATGAAAAACGAAACTAAAATACTCATCTAAGCCGTATAAACAAGGCTGCTCAGGTAGCAGGGGCCCTCTACCACCAGAGTAGCACACAAAATCTACTTCAATATTGAATCAGTGCTTTGAAAAAAATGATGCTTCTTCCATTAAAAGAGAATTACTTCAAAACAGAGTGTTTTCGGACTTCTGAAATCTATCAATTAAACACCAAATCTAACCTTGTCCCTTGGTTTCCCGAGCCATATTTATAACAAAGTTACATAACTTTCTTGAGATAACCTAGGGATAATTTTATTTTCAAATTAAAATCAAACTGGAACTCTACTGGTGGTCTCATAATATAATTAAGGACATCTGGACTGTCCTTGTCCTATTAGGAGTCTATCTCCTAGTTTGAGTTCCCACGTGCATAACCACCTACAGAATTCCGTTCAAACTTCGTGGAGAGCAAAAAAGGATGAGGGAATGATGTGGAATATGACCATATGTTTTTTTCTCTTAGATGAAACCTGTAACCTGCGTAGACATGAAGACAGCTGCAGAATCGGCAACTAGCTAAAAAATGTCTGCATTCTATAGCTAGATCTAGTTCAAAAAGTACTACAATGACAAAATCATAAAAACATAGCAAGTTAGTCATGATATACATTCTTGAAGAAATTTCAATTAATTCTATTGATCATTTGAGCCTATAATTAATAATTGAAAAAGGGAATGGAGTGGAATGTGGTGGAAGAAAGAACATCTTTGGAGCTCAACATACCCCCACTGCTAGGTTCTTGCATGTCCTCATGCAACTATTCCATGAACTCTGAGACCTTTGCAAGGACATCCAACCCTCTTATTTTTCTTTTCTTGGCAGTCAAAGGCCTTCTAGGCTTCCTTATGACTAACTTGAATCTCAAATTTGTGAGTGCCCTGGTTAACTTTTTATTTTTCTTCTTCAATTTTTCATTGGCCTTGTACAACTTTTGCATTTGTAGAGACAGAGTTGAATTCATATCAGTTTTCAATTTAACTTGCTCTCTCAGAATTTCATTCTCATTCTTGATATGCTTGTTGAGTATTTCTAACTCATATTTATCTCTCCTTAGGATATCAACTGCAGATTTTGGTGGACTAGGAGTTTTGTCTCTACCTTCTGAAACTCTTTTCTCTAATGTCTCAACATAGTTGTAAATTTCTTGCTGTGCTGGGTCTATTTCAGGAGCTTCCTCATCAAACTCCTCCTTAGTAGGTGTTTCTTCATCCTCTATGTTTATGACTCTAGTTTGTTTAACCTTTGTTTTCTTTAGTATCCCTCTAAATCTGTGGCTACTTCTCGGTTGAGATGGTCCTTCTCCTTTCTCTCTGGCGAATTTTCTGATTATCCTCTCTTTCTTAAGCTGCTTCCTAATCTGAGCCAATTTCTCAGAAATCATTTCTTCACTGCCTTCTTGTATTGTTTTACCAGTTTCAGTTTTGGAGGTTTTCCATCTTCTGCTTCTTTTTGTAGGTTTGTCTTCGGGTGGAGGTTCCTTGGGTTCTTCAAAGTGATTTCTCACTAAGAACTCTTCCCAATTATCTCCTATTTTTCTCAAATGATGTTCAATCAAAATTTTGACTAAACCATGGTGGTATAAGGTTGTTTCTAGAAATTGAACTCTCTTTTGAACACTTGAGGCCATTTTCTTTAAACTATGAAGCAAGAAAAAGGGCAAATTGAGTTCTTCTTCTAAGAAATGCATTATCAACCGAGTATGATAAACATAGAAGGTACCATATCTTCCTTCACAAGTGATGAATTTTTGCAAGATAAGCAACATGTTCCTCCATTTGTTCTTTAGTGCAGAGCTAGGGATACCCTTTTTAAAGATGGAAACATCCATACCTCGTGACTTGAGTATCTGCTTCCATGTCTCGTTACGAAATTCTCTATTCTTGAACCACCTTTCTCCTTGTCTGGGCAATTCTGTTGCTTCTACAATGGAGGCTTCTGTAATGGTGAATTTAATATCATCTATCTCGAACTTAGCTCCATTGAAGGATCTTGCAAACGTTTTAGTCACTTCTTTGTGAAAACCACTGAATTTTTCAAAAAATTGCAACCATCCTGCTTGTTGTAACATTTCTCTGATTTGGGGATAACCTTCCAAGTACTTAGTTCCAACCGGTTCGGTCCTCACTATGAGACCCATAATTTCTCTTTCCAACCTTCAAATTGTTGCTCCTCTGTTCTTGGTGACAATGGCTGTTACAAAGATGCCTCTGTTTTACAGACTGAAATGGTTAAGAGTTGGCTACGGGAAAGAATGATATGGGGTGGTTACGGAATGGGTATAATGAGGCGACGGTGAAGAAAACGAATTAATGAGTTGGGAAATATCTCAGAAGAAAAGACCGCGGAGATATTTTGTAAGGAATTCAAAATCATCATTAAATGCTTTTGGCCTAGTGACGTGACTAATCCAATCACTTCAGCACTTTAACCGTTTAGATTTTTAAATGATGATCGGATATGGGATTTGAAATGGCGGAATAGCAGGAGGTTTATCCAAAGTTTTTACGGGAGGTTTGTTAGGCACGATCAACAAAACTAATTAAAACAAATTTTTGAATTATTCATAACTTAGCTATACTAAAATTTTTCATGATATGTCATTATAATCAGAACTTTTACCTTTGCCTTTCCTATGATTTTTGTGATCTTTATATGCTTTGTTCTCCCCTAAAAATCATTAACTTTTGAGTCTTCATAACTCCCTTGATTTTTCTTGTTTGTCATGAATATGCAGGATCATTCTGTTGTAATTTTGGACAGTGCCTTCAGGATCTGTAGCTGCAGAATGTCTGTCTGGCTACAGAATGTCTGATTAGCTACAGAATGTCTGTCTGATTGCAGAATGTACCTGTGGAAGACTTTGAGACATGAAATGGAATGGTTTGGAGCATGAATGGAATGTTGTATGGAATAAGTGAATATGGATAATGAAATATGATGTAATGAGATATGAATGAAGTGAATAATGGAGTGGAATGGATCACAACTTATGAAATGGAGTGAAGTATGAGAAGTGGTCTGCAATTCATAATATGTATCATTCAATTGCAAAAAAACATCAAACTTAAAAAAAATCTGGGATGGAAATGAGGTGGACCATGGGGTGGAATAAATGAAGCGTGGATGAATGAATGAAATGGAGTATGGATGAATGGATGAAATGAAGTATGGATTAATGAAATGGACCATAAGTGAAATGGATCTGCACTTATGATTTTGTAACAACTGCTTGCAGAAAAACAAATTTGAAAAGCTGAAGTGTCAGAAAGATTCTGATTTTCACTCTAACTTTTCTGTATAAACATGCTAATCAGTGATTAGTTTTCATGTTTATACTTTATTTATTTATTTTTTTAATAAAGTGACTTCAGAAAATTCAATTAAGTTGATGAATAAGAAAGATTCTTCTTCATTAACTTCACATCACTGTTTTCCTGGAACTTCTTGACAAATTCTTCTCTTGAAAGTGGCTTATGATACAGCTTCAATCTATGACCATTCACAAGAAAAGTGACCTCTTCTTCATCTATTGTCCTGATTTTTATTGCTCCATTGTCAAAAATTTTCACAATTTCATATGGCCCAAGCCAATGTGTTTGGAATTTACCTTGAAAATATTTGAACTTTGAATCAAACAAGAGAGCCCAATCACCTTCTTTGAACTTCTTTTCCTTGATGTACTTATCATGCCATCTAGTCCTTTGTTGTTGGAATATACTTGTTTTCTGAACTGCATCTTGTCTGATCTCATCCAATTCATTAATCTGCTCCAATCTGTGCTTTTGTGCCTCTGTTAGATCAAGTCCTAGCTGAACTGCCATTTTGAAAGTTTGAATCTGGAATTCTATGGGAAACAAAACTTGCTTTCCATAAACAAGTTCATAAGGAGTATGGCCTGTTGTGCTTCTCCATGTAGTTCTATAGGCCCACAAGGCTTTAGGATGCCTATCTGCCTAGTCTCTTCTATGTAAATGAGCAGTCTTCATTAAGATCCCTTCAATGACCTTATTAGTAGATTCCACTTGACCATTTGCTTGTGGATGATAGGGAGTATATTTTCTGTGTCTGATTTTGTACCTCTCCACCATTTGTTCCACTAGCCTTGATGTGAATTGAGCTCCTTGATCTGTAACAATTTCTCTTGGGACACCAAAACGAGTAAAAATATCCTCAAAAAGAAAATTAACTACAGATGCTTCAGTAGCAGAAAGTAATGGCTTGGCCTCTACCCATTTGGTAACATAATAAGTGCAAACTAATATATATTTCTTTTGTCTTGATGGAGGACTAATAGGTCCTACAAAATCCAAAGCCCATTTTTCAAAAGGTTCAATATGTACCTGAGGCTGTAATGGCATCTCACTTGAAGGAGAAGGTTTCCCTACCCTTTGGAAACTGTCACACCTTTTGACATACTCTTTAGCATCTTTAAAAAGGGATGGCCAATAGTATCCTAAGTGAAGGACCTTATAAGCTGTCCTCTTATCAGCAAAGTGTCCGCCACAAGGTTCATCATAACATGGTTTGAGAATTTCAGGCATCTCATCTTCCCGAACACATCTCCTAATGATAAAATATGGACCTATCTTGTACAACTCATTAGCAACCCATGAATATTTTGAACTGTCATAAATGATTTTTATTTTGTCTCTTGCATTCATTATTGAAGGAAATTTCCCTGAAACTAAATAATTAGCAATGTCAGCAAACCAAGGAGTCTGAGTAGAAATTGCAAAAATATATTCATCAGGAAATTGATCTTCAACTGGAGTGTCATCTTTGATGTTTTGGAGTCTAGATAGGAAATCAGCTACTGTGTTTTGTTTTCCAGGCCTATCTAGAATGGTAATATTGAATTCTTGTAAAAGCAATAACCATTTTATGACTCTGTCATTAGTAATTGATTTTTTCATTAGGTATCTAATTGCAGAATGATCTGTGTGAACAAAAGTTTCATAGCCTGTTATATAGTGTCTGAATTTGTTTATGGCATGAACAAAAACTGAAAACTCTTTTTCAGTTACATTATATTTTAACTCTGAACGAGTCAAATTTTTACTGCTATAGTAGATGGCATAAGGAACCAGGTCTTTTTGTCCCAATACTGCTCCTAGAGCTGTATCCGAGGCATTTGTTGAAATATGAAAAGGTAACTTCCAGTTAGATCCCCTTAAAATAGGTGCTTCAGAAATTTTTGTTTTCAGGGTCTCAAAGGCTAACTGGCAATCAGAATTCCATTTGAATTCATAGTCTTTGGTAAGTAATTTGAAGAGTGGAGATGCTATCTCGGTGAAGTTTTCTATAAATCTTCGATAATATCCTATAAATCCTAGAAAAATCCTAACATCGTTTTGAAAACTTGGAATAGATAAGTTAGAGATGACTTCAACTTTTGACTCATCCACTCTAATCCCATCCCCTGAAATGTGATGTCCTAAAACAATTCCTTCAGTAAACATCATAAAACACTTCTCATGACTAAGTGAAATATTTGCTTCTTTACATCTTTTTAAAACTTTTTCCAAGTTTGCTAAGGCTTCTTCAAATGTGTTTCCATAAACTATGAAATAATCCATATATACCTTTACACAGTCATGTATTAGATCTGAAAAGATTCCTAATACTTCCCTTTGAAATGTTGCAGGTGCATTGCATAATCCAAATGGCAATACTCGGTAAGCATAGGTACCCCAAGGACAGGTAAATGTGGTTTTGTATTTATCCTAAAGTGCTACTTGAATTTGATTATAACCACTAAACCCATCTAGAAATGAGAAGTACTTTTTGCCAGCTAAGGTATCTAACACCTGATCTATGAAAGGTAGGAGAAAAAAATCTTTAAGAGTAGCTTTGTTTAATTCTCGGTAGTCAATACATACCCTCCATTTACCATTTTTCTTTGGCACAATCACCAAAGGATAAACCCACTGACTATCTGAAATAGGATAGATAAAGTTAACATTCAACAATTTTTGCAATTCTTCTTTAACAATCTCCCTAAGATTTGGATTCATCCGTCTTTGAGTTTTTCTGATTGGTTTACAATTTTCCTCTATGTAGATGTGATGAGTGCCAGTCTTGGGGCTTATCCCTTTCATATAAGTGTACTCCCATGCATATGCAGAAGAATGTATCTGTAATATCTTGACTAGCTTTTATTGTTGAGATCTTTCTAGGTTCTTGTTTATGTTTAAAGTTTTGCCTGGAAATATCTCACTTGTAGAGCTGCCAAATTTATCCATAGAATGAAGAGACATCTGTCTTGATGATAAAAACTCAATGTTGGATTCTTCTTGAAATTTTTCATGTTTGTATTCCGAAGAGGATTCAAATTTGTCTAAAGTATTCAGAATTTGACTATCTTCACTAATTTCTAAAATTGTGAAGAGAGGTTGTAAGTCTTCTTCATCCTCTATCCATTGAGTATCATCTAAATCTATAATTGTCCTTGCTGGAGGATACAAAGTGAATTTCTTAGTTTAAATACCATCAGAGATATACATATCACCGGATCTACAACTAATGAAAGCATCAGCTGTAACTAACCAAGGTCTTCCTAATATAATAGGATGCCCTCCTAGATTATTCTTAGGAGTTAGGATCATGAAATCCACAGGGTACTCCCAAGAATCTAGGGACACTGGAATGTCTTTTATTACCCCATCAGGTTTGATCACAGATCTATCTGCTAATTGTAATAATGTGGGTGTAAAAAGAAGATTAGGAAGTTTCAGTTTATCCATGATTTGTCTACTCATGATATTGATTGCTGCTCCTAAATCAATGAGTGTGTTTTGAATCTCAATTCCATTGATGTGAATTTTAACAACTGGATTTCCTAGGTCTAGATACTTTGGAATAGCAATCTTACCCATCATAATATTTGCTATTTTTCCTGCCAGTTGAATTTTCTTTGTCTCTCTTATTCTTTTTCTTGTTTTCTTCATGCTCAACTCCTTTATTGTCTTTGCTAAAATTGGAATTTCCTTGATAGCTTGTAATAATGGAATCTTAATACAGACATTTCTCAGCTCATCTAGGAAATCATAATTAGGCACCATAATTTGTTTTTCTACACCTCTATCAATTTGTAATATTTCTGGAAAGGGAGGTGTAGGAGTGGATGTTGATGGCTGCTCTCATACAGGAGTTGAAATTTTTGGTTCTTTTTGTTTTGGTTTTTCAATGTTTGGGTCCTGAAAAGATGTGTCTTCTTCAAGACTTTTATTTTCCCGTAGAGAATCTTCCTCAGAATTGTCTTTTTCTTGTATGATCACAAACGGTTTACTCTTTTCAAGTATTCTTCCAAACCTAAGTTGAACATCACTATGGTCTAGAGGAGTAATTAAATAAGTTGGAAACTGTTGGCCTTCTATCATGTATGTATTCTGAGGATTTCTATTGTTGGGGTTTGGTATGGGTTGAGTAGGCAACTGATTTGATTTCTAAGGAAATGGTAATGGGAGTGGTTGATTTTGATGTTGTGGGTTCTGAGGATTTTGTTGAGGATTTTGAGGAGAAAAATGTGGGTATGGTGGATAGGATGGTGGATATTGATAGTACTGGGAGTATCTTCCATAGGGATTTTGTGTCCCTTGTGCCCAAGCTTGAGATTGATTTTGAAATTGGGGCCAAGGTTGCTGCCAAGAATTCCAATTTAGTGGAGGTTGATTATACAATTGATCATGAAATCCTTGTGTTTGAGGTCCTTGCTAATGCCTTCTAGAGACAAAATTGAGAGATTCTGTGGAACTTGTAGGAGTATCTTCTTGAAAGACAACTTTAAGACCAGGAAGTGAAGGACAACTCTTGGTCTCATGTTTCTCTGAAAAAATTACACAGGTCTCTACAAATTTTTCATCCAAAGGACATTTTCTCAAGGCATGCTTCTTTCTACATTTGGGACAAAAGATGGCTAAGGCATCAGATTTAGCTTTTTGCTTGTTTTGTAACTTAAGGGTGTCTATTTGTTCACTAAGACTCATTAAGATTTCAGATTTGAATTCATCAAGCATATGCCCTATCTCTTCCCTACTTACTGTCCCAGAAGCAGACTTACTTGCCCTTGCAAGAGCAGGGTCTCTTGGACGTTTTACAGTTTTGGATTTCCCTCTTGAAAGGTTGATACATAACTCAGATATTTCAGGTAATGTGAGCTGAGATATATCCCCTTTTCCCATCATGTTAAAGATATCCATCCATTCATCCTTAATTGTCTTCAACAAGAGAGCTTTTAAGGTGTCTTTATCTAAGTTCTCCATTTTTTCTCTTTTTATGTTGTAATGAAATCTCTCCAAAAAATCTTCGAAGTTTTCATCTTCTTTTTGTATCATCTTGAACACTTCCTCCTTATGATTAACTGGCATACAATAATCCAAATACCTCTCTAGAAATTCTTGTTTCATATCTTCCCATGTCCTAATAGAACTGTTGATCAAACTCGTAAACCACATCAATGCTGCTCCTTTCAATGTTGAAGGAAATAGTTTAAGTTTCTAAGCATCTCATAATTAGTCATAAGTTCTACATAGGACTTTAAATTCAAATAAGAAGGTTTCAGGATCTTCAGTTTTAAGCCCATAGAATTTTGGAAGGACAGAGGGTGAAATGTTTTTCATAGTTGTATTGGTTTCTTCATCTACTATAGGAAACCCAAAAGAGTTTCCCATTTCTCTTCTACCTCTTCCTCTACCTCCTTCTCCTCTACCTCTACCTCTACCCCCTCCAAATAATGTGTGTTCGCCATTAAAGACTCCTCCTCCCCCTTCTTCTGCAATAGTTGATTCTTCCGTGGAAGTGGAAATTTTTGTGTCTCTAGCAGGGAACATTGAATCTTCTTCTAAGACATGTTCAGTGGATGAAGTGGAAGGTCTTTCTAATGAAATATCTGATCTTAAGTCTTCTGGAAGTCTAGCATCAGTAAAGGATGGAATGTGGGTCTAAGTTGGAGGTGTGCTGGCTCTTGGTCTAGGTGAAACAAGAGGTGTTCTAGGAATCAAGCTTCTGATTTTTCTTCTTATGAATTTACCCCTTGAGTCTCTCTCTCTACGCATATCATTTTTTTTGGGAGTTAAGAAACAAGGCTACCTAGTTACACTTCCCCGACAACGACGCCAAAATGTTTGTGCTCAACTTAGTGTTCCTAAATTGAGTTCATTAATTGTCAACCAGGGTTAGTAAACCGCTGAAGTGTGGTGCACTATATGTGCTTAGGTATTTGTTTCTCACTCAAAATGTTTAGTGTTTTATGATGTTTTTGTTTTTTTTGGTTTTATGTTTGAAAATGGAAAGAACTAAGTGCTGGTGAAAAGAAACTAGTGGTATTATTAAAACAGAACAAAGCCTAAACTATGGATGGCAAACAACAAATGCAAAGCTTGATAATGACTTCATTGCAAGGAAGTAAATCACAACATGAGCTTGAACTTATCCAATTCATTCATTAAAGATGTGTTGGAAGAGCTTCACAAATGGACAAGTTAAGTGTAAATGAAGTTCTCCTAAATAAACAATCAACTCACAATATTACAAAAAAAATGATTATTTGTAACACAGTAAGGTTTCTATATAATCCTATGATGCTGAAGTTACCCTATTCTGCAACTTGACTTATCACTACTAGGCCTTATTCATAGGTTTAGAGATTTTCTAGGACAATGTTTGGGAAAAAGCCTGTAGGTGAATTTGTAAAAGGTTTACAGAATAATCAAACCCTTAAACTGATATTACTAACCCCTGTTCATGAGATGATGTTTCATTATAAATTCAGAAAAAAAGTAAGTTGTAAATAATGAAGGCCGAGAGACTAATTTTGACAACTAGTACTACTTGAAATGAAATGGATAACACTAGGCTAGAAAGTAATCTATCAATCTTAAAATACAGTGACTACAATAAACTAGAATGCCATTATTCTTTTCTTGAAACAAAATGAAATGAGACCGAACTAGAGTGCTACTAATCTACTTGAAGTATAGTGAACAGAGTTAAACTAGGATTCCATTATCAAACATGAGATGTAGTGACAGAGCTGAACTAAATGCAATCATTCTCCGGAGTGTTCTAACTAAATTAACATGAAACTAGTCTATGGAATTCTACAACCCATCTCGTTCAATGTGAATGATATTTTGGAAGAGTTTGTAAAAGCAAGTCTGGCTGTATTATTCAATGCAATTGACCATAAACATAAGATTTGAAAGCAAATACAACTAGGATCTAAGATACCACAGTTGTTTCTTATTCATTGTTAATGATATTTTGGAAGAGTTTGTAGGAGTAATACCAGCTATGACACTTAGTGTAAACAAGCATAAATCATAAAATTCGAAAGGAAATGCAACTAAAATCTACAACACCACAACTATGCCTTATTCATCGTGATGATATTTTGGAAGAGTTTATAAGAGTAAGTCTAGCTGTGATGATTAATATAAACAAATATGAAACATAAACTTCAAAACTTGCTTAAGCTAGAAATGAAAAACGAAACTAAAATACTTATCTAAGCCGTATAAACAAGGCTTCTCAGGTAGAAGGGGCCCTCTACCACCGGAGTAGCACGCAAAATCTACTTCAAGATTGACTCAGTGCTTTCAACAAAATGATGATTCTTCCATTAAAAGAGAATTATTTCAAAACAGAGTGTTTTCGAACTTCTGAAATCTAGCAATTAAACACCAAATGTAACCTTGTCCCTTGGTTTCCCGAGCCATATTTATAACAAAGTTACATAACTATCTTGAGATAACCTGGGGATAATTGTCTTTTCAAATTAAAATCAAACTGGAACTCTGCTGGTGGTCTTATAATATAATTAAGGACATCTAGACTATCCTTGTCCTATTAGAAGTCTATCTCCTAGTTTGAGTTCCCATGTGCATAACCACCTATAGAATTCCGTTCAAACTTTGTGGAGAGAAAAAAATGATGAGGGGATGATGTGGAATATGACCATATGTGTTTTTCTCTGAGATGACACCTGGAACCTGCATAGACATGAAGACAGATGCAGAATTGGCAACTAGCTACAAAATGTCTGCATTCTGTAGCTAGATCTAGTTCAAAAAGTACTACAATGATAAAATCATAAAAACATAGCAAGTTAGTAATGATATACATTCTTGAAGCAATTTTAATTAATTATATTGATCATTTGATCCTATAATTAATAATGGACAAAGGGAATGGAGTGGAATGTGGTGGAAGAAAGAACATCTTTG
>JAXQQM020070051.1:0-110552 GCA_034641835.2 Pinus albicaulis
TATAAATCTAAGATAGGTATTTAGTCATCCATAAAGGCAAAAGTTACGATGACTAACGGTTTATTTAGATGGCATAACTATATTTTCAAGAAGGGAGGAAGACCATTTGAAGCATCTAGAGAAAGTTCTGTTGAAGTGTAGAAGATTTGGTATTTCTCTTAATCCCACCAAGAGTATTTTTGCTCTAACCTCTAGAAATTTGCTTGGGCATATTATATCAAAAGACGGGAAAAATGTTGATCCAAACAGAGTCAATGCCATTCGGAAGATAGATCTTCCAAGGAACAAGAAGGAAATTCAGTCTTTTCTTGGGAGAGTAAATTTTGTTAGAAGGTTTATCCTCAAATTTGTTGATATTGTCAAAGACATTACCAAGATGTTGAAGAAAGGAGTTGATATTAAATGGACAGTTGAAGCCAAGTAGTCATTTAAAAAAATAAAGAAAACACTCACTTAGGCCCCCGTGTTGATTAGTCCATATTTTTCAAAAGAATTTCTGGTTTTTACATTTGCATCTGAAAACACCATAGCTGGAGCTTTACTACATAAAGGAAAACAAGGTACAGAGAAACCCATTTAATTCTTTAGAAGAACCCTTGCTAACTCAGAGCTGAAATACAATATTTTAGAAAATTAGACATATTCTTTGATCAAATCCATTAAAGATTTCAAAATCTATATTCTGCATTCTCATGTCATAGCATTTATGCCTAACACTATGGTGAAGGACATCTTGACACAAGCTGATCCTGATGGCAAGAGAGGGAAGTCGATAGGCAATTTATTGGAGTATGACATAGAAATCAGACCTACAAAATTGGTGAAAGGACAGGGGCTAGCAAAGCTGATGGCACAGTCCAATTTTGACTATCTTGACATGAATTTTATTGCAGAAATTTCAGAGTTATCATATGAAGATGAAGAGTTGATTCCTATTGAAGAGAAGTAAATTTTATCTGACTGGTACAGAGACATTGTCTTTGTCTTACATCATCACATAGCTCCTTCTTGGATGCATCATCATCATTGTCTTTTTACGGGATTCATGTGTCAGACAAAGGATCAATAAGTCATCTATCTCTTGTGTTTTAAAGTCTTTATACTTGTTTATTATATCACTGTGTTTCATTTCTGAATGATTAATGAAAATGAATAAATCAGAAAGTACTTAATTGTAATCTGATTGTAATCATTGTTATTTTAAATGTTTTCTTCTAAACTGGTTTAAACAGTGAATTCTTAATTGCTCCTGTTTTTCTAGTTTATGCATTTTGATTATTTAGTAAAGAATACTTAATTTATATTTATTAATAATCATTCAATTTCCCTATTATGAATGTGTTGAAAGATTCTTAATTTCCTTTCATCCATTTTAATTCCATTTCATTCACTTTAAAGATCTATAATTATTCCTTGTTTGATTATCTTGCCCTGTGAAACCATCTTTTGTTAAAAAACTTAATCCAGTTAAGCCATCTTTTTTACTCCATTATCCCAACGGCCTGAACTACTCAATATTTCCCTCAGCTATCGAATTCCACCACCCAAATTCAAACAAAACCCCCTGACTTTATACCTAGCCTAATATCTTTCAAAACAAAGCTAAATTTTACAAAGAGAGCCCTCTCTGGGTGCAGATTGGCTAGATTTTGTACCTAAAAGTTGGTTTATGGTTACCTCGGACCCCTTTCCTCTTCCCAACAACTTCAAGGAAAATCTGAGTGATAACATGGTAGGCGAATCAGGAGCGAATAATTTTATTATTACTACTTGTTTACTTTCTAAACTACGGACGGAGCCTGAAGTTAGCCAAGTAGCCTTTGAATTTCTTTTGCTACGAAATTGCATAGTAAATAAATCTTTTGCTTGATCTTCATCTCTAGTCTAGTTTATGGATGAACTGGTTTCAAACATTTGATCAGTTCCTCTAGTCAAATAAGTCTTTGAGAAAATTTAAATCCAATATCTAAACTGCCAAAGAAATTTTCGAGAGTTGTTTATTTTCATTCCATTTAGATAAAAACCAAAAAATATCACTTAGAAATCTAGCTTCGAGAGCCCGCCAACCGGGGCTAATCTGATTGATATATTGAAATCCCCACTTTGTGTTTGAAAATCCGAATCTGATTCCCAGAATTCTTAGAAGACAAGATATTCAAGAAAGCTTTGGAAGCTCTCGACCTCTCTATAGATCAATATCCTGTCTTGTGAAGTGGATTTATCTTGAGGACGAAACTTTTGACGAGCAATTTGAAACATCTTTATTTGTAAATTTTTCTGAATCCGAGTTGTCCAATTTGGTTCCAGACCTAGTATTTCTTGAAGATTTACAATTAGAATTTGTTACTTCACATCTTGATAAAGATTTGCGAGATTCCATACAATCTGAGCTTACCTCTGAAGGAACTTCAAATATTTCTGTGATTACTTCAGCTTCTCCAAGTTCATCAACATTTCCACAAACATCTCAACCTAAAACTACCCCTTCTACTCCTCCACCCACCACTCATAGACCAACCTCACCTGTTATTCCACTACCTCTTCCAATGGCAAACAAATATGCTCCTTTGGTATTACCAGCTAATTTAGGGGCTATGCCTCAAGATTACCAAAGTAAAATCACTCCTTTTGATGGTTCTGGAACCTATACTGCACAACAGCATACTAAAAAGATGACTGATTATTTTGAAATTTATGAAATAGATGCTGATGATGTAAGAACGAGAATATTTGTCCAAATTCTTACTGGAGAAGTTAGAACCTGGTTCAGAGCCCTTCCTGCAAACAGTGTTACTGACTTAGCAGCTCTTTATAGATCATTTTTAAATAGATGGGAAAAGAAGAAAGATCCTCTTCAAATCTTATCAGACTTTGGAAAACTAAAAAGAGGACCAAACGAGACTGTGCAAGATTATGTCACCAGATTCAATGAGGCTTACAATGTTGTTCCCCAAAATCTTAGACCTCCTCCAGATTCAGTATTAATCAAATTCCCTGATGGATTTGATTCCGATATAGCATATCAACTTAGGGAAAGAGCTCCTCAAACTTTAGAAGAAATGCAAAGCATAGTTGTTAGTGTTGTAGCCAACTTGATAGAGAAACGAGCTAGAGCCAGAGCTGAAAGGAGAACGCCTTTAAACGAAGAACCCACAGCTTTTGAAAAGAAACTGGATGTTATTTTTAAAGGGATGGAAAGACTAGGAGATAGATTAGAAACTATTGAAAAGAATAAATCTCCTTGGGATGGTAAACCGAGTAATGCTGTGAGAAATCCAAATTTTAGGAGGAACCAAAATCAAAACACTGGAAAAACTAGTCCTGACCAAAATATTAGGCCCCCATTCCAGGAAAATTATGTTGAAGGCTCAACTTCTGAGGAACCAACTGAAGATGTTCAAATAAACAACTTTACTGAATGCAAGGATGAACCAGAAATTTTCTTGACCCAAGATGATCAAGAAGCTCACATCCTTAAGCAGTTTCAAACCCATTCAGCAAAATCATTTGACTTTAAGGAAGGATATGACACAGCCATTTACAAATTTCATAAGCAATATAATTTGAGGAGCAGAAGAATTGATGTCCCGGAAACAAGTAAACAGAAAGCTGCAAAAAAACCCCTCAAAGGTAAAATCAATGCTACCCCTGTACATATTCTTTCTAGATCAGATCCTAATTCTGCTAACCCAATAATTGAAGATGTATCTGATAGTCAACTGAATAACAGAAAACTTTCCAATACTCTTCCTCCCAAAGGAAATGTAGAGGAACCACCAGAAGTTGATTCGGAAATAACTTCAGCCCATAATCCCACTCCTGAAAAGGAGAAAAATACCGAAAACACAGAAGAAAAAGACAATCCAACTGTTTGAAATACAAGGACTCAGACTGAAAAACCTTTTAATCTGGAAGCTGAAGTAGGAAAATTAAAAATAGTTGTTCCACTTTCTGAATTAGCTAAACATGATGTTTACCAAAGCCAAATCAATAGATCACTTAATATTCCTGGAAATGATGATTCAGTTAATGTTTTTGATGACCAAACCAGATTACTATTTGGCCCTGAAGTAATTGGAAAACCTGGAAGTGGAGGAACTCCTCCATTCTATGTGAGTTTGAATATACATGATAAAATACTTCATAATGCCATGCTTGACTCTGGGGCATCTCACAATCTAATGCCCAAGGCTATAATGGAGAGATTAAATCTAGACATCACCAGACCCTACAAAGATATTTTTTCTTTTGATTCAAGTTAGGTGAAATGTTTAGGACTAATCAAATATTTGTGTGTTACATTGGTTCAATACCCTGCGAAAACCATTTTGATGGATATAGTAGTAGCAGATATTCCTCCAAAATATGGGATGCTATTGTCCAGATCTTGGGGTGAAAAACTCAGAGGATCTCTTAAATTAGACATGTCATATGCTACTGTTTCAGTGTTCGGCCAACCTAAGAGACTATACAGAGAAACCTTGATGAAATATGTAGTCAGTAATCAAGAGAAAGCTGAAAATTTCCCCATCTATTCAGTACACTCTGATATGGACTCATTTATTCTTTATAATGTTGAATCTGATTTTCCAACTGAATTATAAGTTCCAGCAACATAACCAAAAGAAATAGAAAATAAAAAATCTAGTGTTCAAATCCAGGAAATATCTGAAGAAAAATAAACATCAGAAACCCAAGAAAAACCAAAAGAAAGTAAAAAATCAGATCTCACTATTAAGAAAGTTCCTGAAATGCCTGATACAAATTATGAACATGAAATTATTTGGCATTTAGAATTTGATGGCTCAGTTAATAATTTAGGATTAGGAGCTGGAATTTGGATACATAACCTTGAAAATGATCATGTTGAAGGCCATGCTTACAGATTGAACTTTAAATGCACTAATAATATGGCAGAATATGAAGCTCTTTTGTTAGGGCTTAAACTTGTCAAAAATTTAGGGGCAATTAGAGTATTTGTCATAGGAGATTCTAATTTAATTATTCAACAGATCAATGGAAACTTTCTGACAAAAGATCCCAGATTAAGAGAATATAGAGGAACAGTTGTAGAGATTCTCAATATTTTTCTACAGGCTCAGCTAGCCAAAATACCAAGAAAACAAAATTTGCATGCTCATAGTCTTGCAATGTTTGCTAGCACTTGTAAATTACCTTTTGAACCTAATCATCAGTTCACAGCTGAGATTAGATGCAGACCTGCTATACCAAAAAAATTTAAGAATTGGCAAGTGTTTGTAAATGACAATCAGATTAATAATTTTCTGACTTTAGAGAATGAATTTTCTAACAGTTACATAGATGAAGATACAATCATTGAATCTGATCAAATAAATGAACAAGAAACAGACATTTCAGAAGAAAGTGCAACTCAAATGCTTCATCCAATGAAGTTCACCAAAAAAGAAATGCAGGACCTTAAACAAATGGAGGTTGATGAGATTATAGAAGATGAATCTGAAATCATTAATTTGAAAGATAATCATTTTCCTAAAGGATTAACTCCTTTGGAAGATCTTTTTGACTCTAATGATATTCCAAAGAAACCCAAAATGGAACCATTGAAAGCTGATATTGAGGAATATAATCTGGGGACTGAAGAAAATCCTAAAATAATAAAGTTATCTAAATCTTTGCCTCCTGATAAAAAACTAAAATATGTTGAACTAATAAGAGAATTCCAGGATGTCTTTGCCTGGAGTTATGAAGACTTGAAAGCATATGACACTTCTATAATTCAACATACAATACCTTTGAAAGAAAATCAGAAACCATTCAAACAGAAACTCAGAAGAATCAACCCTGTACTATTGCCTTTAATTGAAAAAGAAATCAAACGAATGTATGAAGCAGGGCTAATTGCTCCCATTAGGTTTTCAGAGTGGGTGTCTAATTTAGTACCTACTAGGAAGAAAACTGGAGAGATCAGATTATGTGTTGATTTAAGAAATGTAAATAAGGTTTCTTTGAAGGATAATTACCCTTTGCCCAAAATGGATCACATTTTACAAAGGGTAGTAGGTGCTTCAAGGATTTCTCTTTTAGATGGGTTCTCAGGATATAACCAGATTCTGGTTCACCCTGATGATCAGGAAAAAACAGCTTTTACAACACCATGGGGTACATTCAAGTACGTTAAAATGCCATTTGGACTTAAAAATGCTGGAGCAACCTTCCAAAGAGCAATGGACATTGCATTTGCAAAAGAAATTCATGACTTTCTTGTTATATATCTGGATGATTTAACTATTTTTTCTAAATCAGATCAACAACATTTGGACCATCTCAGACAAGTATTCATAAAATGCAGAAAGTATGGTATCTCTTTGAATCCAAAAAAGTCCTTGTTTGGTCTTGAAGAAGGTAAACTCTTGGGCCATATCATTTCCAAAGATGGTATTAGAATTGATCCTGCTAGAATAGAAGCTATATTGCAGATACCTCACCCTAGAAATGTTAAAGAACTTCAAGCTTTCATAGGAAAAATCAATTTTTTGAGAAGATTCATTTCTAGCTTAGCTGAATTAATTAGATTGCTTACTAACATGTTAAGAAAGGATTCAAGTATTAAATGGACAGTAGAAGCCAAACAAGAATTTGAAGAAATTAAAATGGCTTTGACTAGAACACCAGTTCTTACCAGTCCACAATTTGATAGAGACTTCATAATATTTTCATTTGCATCAGAACACACTGTAGCAGTTGTTTTATTACAAAAGGATGATCAAGGATGTGAAAAACCTATAGCCTTTTTTAGTAAAGCACTAAGGGATGCATCATTAAAATACAACATCATGGAAAAACAAGCTTTTGCACTTGTAAAAGCCATTAAAGATTTTAGAATCTATATATTGTATTCCCATGTGATAGCCTATGTGCCAAATGCTGTTGTCAAAGACATCTTAACTCAAGATGGAATTGAGGGCAAAAGAGGTAAATGGATCGCTACCATATTAGAGTATGATATTGAGATAAAACCTACAAAGCTTATAAAGGGACAGAGATTGGCTCAACTCATGACAAAAACAAATTGCCAAGCCCTGGATATTAATGAACTGGATAACGAACAGGAGATGGCAACTCCACAAATCAGTCAGGCCTTCTTAGATTCACCTTGGTATGCTGATATAATTTATGTTTTGTTAAACCTGCAAGCTCCTCCAGGGTTATCCAGAACAAAGAAAAGGTTTTTAAAGATGACATCCTTAAAGTTTTGTATTTTAGATAATGTTCTCTTTTGGAAAAATCATGATGGTATTCTATTGAATTGTTTGTTAAAAGATGAAGCTGACAAGGCTCTCAATGAATTCCATGCAGGAGACTGTGGTGGACACCTTTATTGGAAATCAACTGCAGATAAGATCCTAAGAGCTGGATTTTATTGGCCAACCTTGTTCTCTGATGTAAAGAAATTTGTCACTGCTTGCCATAAATGTCAAATTTTTGAAGGCAAGAGAAAACTATTACCTTTACCCTTGAAACCAATTTCCACTGAAAAACCTTTCCAACAATGGGGCCTGGATTTCATTGGAGAAATCCATCCTCCTTCTTCTGGCCAACACAAATGGATCCTCACTGCCACAGATTATTTTACTAAATGGATAGAAGCAATTCCTTCCAAACAAGCCAATGACTCTGTGATCATAGGATTCCTAGAAACCAATATATTATCAAGATTTGGCTGTCCTGAGAAAATTATAACTGATAATGCTGTTGCCTTCAAATCTAAGAAAATGATAAGTTTCTGTAACAAATATCATATCACCTTAAGCCATTCCATAGCCTATTACCCTCAGGGTAATGGACTGGCTAAATCTTCCAACAAGAGTCTCATTAATATTATTAAGAAATTATTGGAAGAAAACAAGAAAAATTGGCATAAGAAACTTACAAATGCACTATGGGCAGATAGACTCACCACCAAAAAATATATTGGGACTAGTCCTTATGAGTTAGTCTATGGTATTGAGGTTGTATTTCCTTCGTATTTAGGAGTTCCTGTAATGAAATTAATTCAAGAAGCTCAGGTTGAACCAAATGATATTCAAAGGAGAATAATCAGACCATCAATTTGCAGCAGACCAGAGAGGAAGTTTATCAAAGATCCCAAGTATTGCAAGAGAAACTAAAGAAGATATTTGACAACAGGACCAAGGTAGAAGATTTTCAACTGGGAAACAAAGTTTTAAGATGGGATTCCAGAAGAGAGGATAAAGGAAAACATGGGAAGTTTGACTTCCTATGGAAAGGACCTTATATTATTCATGCTTTACAAGGAAATAATACATATTTCCTGAAAAACTTGGATGGTACAAAAACTGAAGAAGGACCAGTTAATGGTCAAATGTTGAAACATTACTTTGATCCTATTTATTAAAATATCCTGATTTTTAACATGTACATATTATATCCTTTGTAATGTATCAGTTTTGAGTGGATAGTATTTTGCTGAAGTTGAAGCCCGAAGAGAAGGCCCTAAGCTTCAGAAGTATTACTATCATACATACAATAAAGCAACAAGCAGAAGAAGATTCCATGGTTCAGTCAAAATCATTTTGAGGCCAACTGACCTGTTGTTCTTGACTTTTCACCAGGAAAAGCCATCCCCAAGTGGAGCCAGTGTTAGACTCCTATACCAATAGGTGTCATATTTCATGATTGACTTGATGAACTATGCAATATGTTCATACCTTTTCTTGTTGCAAAGGTTTTCCATATTCTCAAAAAATCAAAAAATTTAAAAAATGTAAAGAGGGTATACCCTAAAAGAAAAATCAAAGGGTGAAAAGAATAAAAAATGGCCAAAAAAGTGAAGGAAAATGAACCCCACCAAAAGAAAGGCCAAGGAAAGTGTGCAAGTCTAAATGCCACTACTTTTTGCTCTGATGTAATAAACAAATTGTGTGCAACTTGTATCTTATGCCACAATTGATGAATAGTCAAACAGTTTAAACTTGGCTAGTTCATCTTTCAATTTTATGTTTTAGAGATAGAGAATAAAATCTGACCAAACTATTTAATCTTGGCAGATAAGTAGATAGTTAGAGTAAATAAAAGGAGCTCAACAGTTGAATCTGAGCCCTTGGATGTAATAAGGTTAGAATTAGATAGATTTTCAGATGTAAAATAAAAGTGTGATAAGGGTTTGCCAGTCTAAGTGCACCCTAATAAAGAAGAAAAAATAGTAGGGTAAAGTAGGTAGGGTAGGTAGATGATGTTGTAGAATTACATGTGATGAATAATAGCTTTAGATGTGTTAAATCTTTTACTTTCATCACAAGTACAAAGGCAGACAATACACTGGAAAAATTTCAAGCAAAGCAAAATCAGATTATTAATTTCCCCTTTCATTTTTCCCTAAAAATTTCACTAATTTCCCCTAAGTACTAAGGTATTTAAAGATTAGAGGGGCTTAAGGCATTTCCTTGACTTTTGGAGGGACCGGACCCTCAGCCCAATAATTTGAAAAACCTAAGTACTTAAAATCATTCATCATGACATTCATTCACCTCTAAGAAATCTTTTCCTAAGTAAAATCCCATTTTACTTAGGAAAATCATGCAATATTTCACAAAAACCCTATTCATGCAAGCATAAGTTAAATACATTACTTTAATGTTTTACACTTAGCACTTTAGTTCATTTTTTCATATTGATTTCTAATTTTATTATTTAAATCCCCATATAAAATTTTCCCTTTTTCCCATGTTATTTTAATAAAATCCCCAATAATTAATATCCCGCTCCTTTGGTTGAAAAATAACCATATAATTGCGTTAATTGTAATTAATTGGTTTAATTACCGATTAATTAAAAAACCCGCTACCCTGCCATATAAAAGGGATTAATTAACCCTCCATGTTAATTAATAACCTAATCCGCCAATCAAATCGCCCCCGATGTGATTAATTCATACGAAATTGCATTGGGCCCGCCATTTTAATTCTCCGCCATATTCCTTTCCCAAGGACCGTCCGATCAACTCATCTCAGATCTACGGTTATCGTCCATATCGCTGGCTATCCTCGTCCGAACGATAACGCGCGATGGCCAAGCGGTTTTCTGAATAGTGCCACGCCACGCGTCGTTCATCATATGGAATTGCTCACCCTCCACTGAAAACTGCCCTTCCTCAAAAGCGGTGCGATGGAAACCGCTTACCGCCTACCTCCCCTAACGAAACCTCCGTACTTGCTGACATCATCCATTAAAATAATAAAAAACCTGCCAACCTTTGACTTTGCAAATAAAACAAATATGCCTGTATCATTTTCATTATTCTGTGTAACAACTAGAGTCTCATGCAGAAAACTCCAAAACCAACTATCGAACGCCATCAACTGCCACCTTGTTGAGGAAAATTGCAGCCGAGCATTCAAAATTCATCTGCCATAGCTAATACCTGTTCCAATTACTGTTCATTTCCCGGAAAACAGGTATTTTCCTCAATTCCTGTCAAACTCTGTAAAATCCTGGTTTTTGTTTTAAATTCCACACGAGAAACTAAAACAGAGTTCAAAATTGATCTTCATTTTATTCCTCAAATCCCCAGAACTGGAATTATATTCCTAAACCTGTGATTGTGCCTGTTTTTTTATAAAAAACCAAGAATTAATTTCTGAATCCACAAGAACTAGAAATGGAGATTCCCGTGGCTCTGAATGTCGCACCCCTCAATGCCCCTCATAGAGATTTAGATTATCTACCTTTAGTAGACAGAGATTTCCAAATTAAAGACCTGGTTCTCAGTGAAAATCCGCTTCGAATTTTTTGCTATTGCAGAGATAATTACTTGAAAGGTTCTGATATTTTCGAATTATGGGAATCCAATCTTCCCATGTACCTTCTCCCCTCAGTCCATATTTTCCCTGAGATAATCCATTACTTCCATGCAAATTATGATCCCAATCAACGAGCAGTTTTGTCCCCGAGTTAGGCCGTCCTTTTTCCCATAACTGCTCAGTCTATCAATGAGATGTTGCAATTTCAACCTAGCCAAGCCCTCACTCCACTGTCCATGGGAGAATTACTTGAGAAATCCTCCCAATTGTCCCATGAAGAGTTAAATTGTCTCTGCCAAACCTTCATGTTGCCAGAACATCAGCCCAAAGGCCCTCCCCCTTATGGTTACACCTTTTTCACTGATGTGGGCAGACTTATTCTAAATATGATATCCTTTATAATGGGCTTCAATACTAGTGAATATGTTGACCAATTAACCCTAGTATTGTTGTCTATTTTCACCCCTGGACAACCCCCTGCTGTCAAGTATGATTTTGCTTCCTACATTGCAGACAAAATCCATGATCAGTTCATGAGATTAGAGAATGAAAGAGTGTTCAAGTATTCTTCTATTATTTATCATCTCATGCTTTATTACCAATCAGAAAATTTCCCTTTCTATGTCAAAAAACTTGATGCCAAAGGGAATCCTAGGTCTGTTATCTTTTGGTCTGCCATCACTCATAATTCTCAAGATTCTCCCTATTCCTACAATGAGTTTATTGACCTTTTTCTACACCCTACAACCACCTTTTTGACAGGAGTCTCTCCTCCTAGGGTCAATAGTGAAATCAAAAAAATTCTTCAGCTCTCAAAGAAATACCGGATAGGTGACTGGTATCTATACCGAAATCACACAGAAATCAGAGTATATGGGTGTGAGTTATGCCCATTAAAGTTGCCAAAATATGTCCCAATGAGACTCTTTGCATTAGAATATTTCAGGCAGATGAACAATTCAGATATAGTTCATTTTTTTAATGCAAAGAAAAAGGCTCAACTCAGGATTAAAAGTCAGCTAGGTCCCTCTATCTGTAACTCTAGAGATGCTGGAAAGGAAGCAGAAAGAATATTAGAATATTATCTTAAATTACAAAAAAGCTTCTATTGGGTACCTCATGACCCAAATAGCTTTATTTGTGATAGAAGAATGAAAAACAAACTATCACCATACATTCATCAAAGAATCCCAGAAATTGAACAGTATGCCAATATGGATGAATGGATGGAAGGGACATTGGTAGAACATGATAGTGAGCAGGTCAATGTTGAAAATGTAATGAAAGAACTTGAAAAAATACTTGACCTAGACTCTTTTGGACAGGTACAGATACCGGGTATTGGTTCTTCTTCTCCTGGGACTTCTCAACAAAATTTACAGGAAATCAGTGCATTGGCTACAGTAGCATCTAAAGGAAAAGAGAAAGAGGTTGATATCCAAATCACAGAAAAAGTTACAATGACAGAATAGCCTCAGACTTCTAAAGAACAGGGTCAAGTACAAGTTTCTCTTACTCAGACCAATGTAGCAGAAATATCAATTTTACAGACTCCTCTTAATGTAGAAAAGGGAAAAAAGAGAGATGCTGAAGCAACGACTCCTCTCAGTGGATTTTCTGAACAACTAGATGCTAAAAGACAAAAATTGAATCCTCTTCCAGAAGTGGAATCTGTTCATGAAATTCCTGATAGTCAGACACTAGAGGAGTTGGGTAGTCAGCAAACATATACAATCAGTGGGACATCCACTACTTTACAGAAAAAAGAGTTGCAAAAGAAGCAAAATACAGAAGTGTCATCTTTCAAACCACCAATGAAAGATGCCTGGGACATTAAAAGAACATTCATAAATATCAAGGCCAGAAATGATCCTCTCAGACTTCAAGTTTACAATCAGTGTTTGAAGATGGCTCCTAAGAATCAACAACGATTGATGTCAACTTATGACATCCAGCAGGGAAAGATGCTAATGAGTCACTTCAAACCCAAAGTGCAGCAACCTCAAACAGCTGCAGATTATATCAGGACTAATTTTGAAGTCATAGCAAAGGATATTCATCCTTTGGATCAAATTGAGCTACATAAGCAGATAGGTGAGATGATTTATTCTACTCTGACGGATAAATCAATGATGACTAAGAAATTGTAGGATTCTTTGGAGAATACAAATGCTCAATTAAGCCTTGAAAAAGCCTCTTCTCAGGCTAAGGACAATAGGATAAAAACTTTGGAGGAAATTATTATTGGATTGGGTCATAATCCCAAGGATGTCAAAGGAATAGAAGCTTTGATCAAGAAAAATGATGATGATATTGCAGCTTTGAGAAAACAACTGAAGTTACCAGCCTCAAGACATCCCCATACTGCTGAAACCATGAAGAAAAATTCTGAAGAAGAATTAATGGACTTGCTCTTGAAACTGAATGAGCAACTTAATGAAACAGAAAAAGAGCTTGAAAAGGCATTGAAAGACAAGCAACCTAGTGTTCCAGCATCTACATCAGAAGCAATTATAGGTACATCTACAACAGGTCAGCCAACAGAATTGTCACAGGTGCATACTTCCAATTTGAGTATAGAAGAACTAATAAAGACAATGGAGGAATTGAAACTCCAAGTGACAGAGCTACAGAGAACAAAGGTGCAACTCACCAGATAAAACAAGAGAGGTCAACATATTAGAAAAGTTGGTTAACAGATTGGAAAAGGATCTCACATTGGAGAAGCCTTTAAAGGAAATAAATGAAATTATTTGGGACAACATCATCCAGTCAATAAAAGATGTCTGGCCCTCAATTCAAATAATGCATGAACATAATATTTGGTCAAATTGGCTCTGGAAGAAATCTTAAAAGCAAGAGAAGAATTGGGAAACATGCCTGAAGAAAATGATAGAATTATCCGCTTTTTAAATACTCAGAACAAGCATCAACTTTAAGAACTTGGTATTCAAGACAGGACAGGCACAATTTTGGAGATAAAGAGAGTTTTTACCAAAAGAAATCTGATGCAAAATTTGGAACGAAGATGCTCTGACATGCAAGAAGAAATCACTACCTTCATTAAAAGATTTGATATTTTGTTGAATAAAGGATTTCCCAGTCCTTTAGTTTCAGAGAATAAATTTATGGACCTTGAAAGTTATGTTGAGAAATTGGACAAGCATGCTAACAATCAGGCCAGTTCCTCAACTAGTTCATAAAAAGCTGCATTGCCTACAGGAAAAAATCTTCATGATAGATTGGAAAATTTGTTTTATCTCGAGCATGAGGTAAAGCATTTGTTCCTAGTTCAACCTACCTTATTTAGGTATACAAAAACTGACGAAACTCTCAGAAAACTGCAAAGGACCAGGATACTGGAAGATAAATGGTGGGAAGATCTGCTAGAACTTTTGTAAAAATTATCCTTACATTTATTTTTGATTATGTACTACAGTAAGTAATGATAAAGAAGGATAAAAGGATGAATAAAGGTCAAAGCATATCAGAAACAGTTAAAGAGTATCAGTGAAACAGAGCAGCCAGCACCGAGTTACTGAAGAGGACAGCAATGAGCCAAATCATAGGGACTGCTTCCAGCACATTCTCAAAAGAAGGAAACAACACAACATCAGTTATGATTTCTCTTATCTACGAGACCATCTGTCTCTAGTTTATTGTAAAATACTTATGAGTCATCCTAGATTATATCTTAATTTGTTATGAGATATTTTGTAGAAATACTCCCTCAATTGGAGTATTATGGGTGGATTCTTAGAATTTGCTGTAACATTGACTATTTTGGAATAAAGTGCTATTGGAGAAATTTTTTGTGGCTAGCTAGATGATGAATTGATGCGAAAGACTTTTTACAGGATTCATGTGTCAGACTACGGATCAATAAGTCATCTTTCTCTTGTGTTTTAAAGTCTTTATATATGTTTATTATATCACTGTGTTTCATTTCTAAATGATTAATGAAAAGGAATAAATCAGAAAGTACTTAAGTGTAATATGATTTTAATCATTGTTATTCTAAATGTTTTCTTCTGAACTGGTGTAAACAGTGAATTCTTAATTGCTCTTGTTTTTCTAGTTTAAGCATTTTGATTATTTAGTAAAGAATAATTAATTGCTCTTTATTAATAATCAGTCAATTTCCCTCTTATGAATGTGTTGGAAGATTCTTAATTGCCTTTCATCCATTTTAATTCCATTCCATTCACTTTAGATCCATAATTGTTCTCTGTTTGATTATCTTGCCCTGTGAAACCATCTTTTGTTTAGAAACTTAATCCAGTGAAGCCATCTTTTTGACTCCATATCCCAATGGCCTGAACTACTCAATCTTGCCCTCAGCTATCGAATTCCACCACCCAAATTCAAACAAAACCCCTGGACTTTATAACTATCCTAACATCTTCTAAAACTAAGCTAAATTTTACAGAGAGAGCCCTCTCTGGGTACAGATTGGCTAGATTCTGTACCTAAAAGATTGGTTTGTGGTTACCTCAAACCCCTTTCCTCTTTCCAACAACTTCAAGGAAAATCTGATTGATAACATCTACCTTACATCATTAGCTACAATATAATATATTTGACCATAAATAAAGTATGCATTAATTTACAATTAAAAACATGGATAGAGCCATGATCATCAATGATAAAATACATGTTTATAACCAACATATAACAATAGAAACACCATGGATGCAATAGCAATAAAATCCACATAATAACCAATAAATTTGCATACAAAATACCAAAGGAATGAGCTCTTTATTACTAATTGTAAAAATCAACTGGAGATGGGACTTCCGTGTTTCACCCGACTATAGATTGGCTGAGCCAAATCTCTCTTCATCCAATCACCCTCATGCCATATTCCAAGTATGAATGTGGGAATCAAACTGAAATAATCAACTAGGGCATCCCGAGGCTAAACCACATCACCCTCATCAATCATAAACCAGGCTTTACCGTGATCTACACCCAATGACTACGCCAACACAATAAACATGTCATAACCAGATTTCCCGTGATCTACACCCGATCACTAGTCCAACACATGCATGGATATCACTAGATTCTCTCCTATTCTCTCAGGATTTACCGCAACCCACAGTCTGAATTAGTGCTCACTAGGCCCTAAACTGAGACATACTCTCCAAGATTTACCGCAATCCCAAACCCAGGATTCTCAGGCCTGAATGGAGAGAAAACCACCACCTCTCAGGCTTTACCGCAATCCAAACCTAGATTACCAGGCCCTAAAATAAGGCAGCAAACAAACTGGTTCTATAATCATTCAGAGATCCACCTCACTCAGCTTCAAATCCATCTGGTAATCCGGCTAAACCAAAACATGATAACACCACAACACCATGGCTTTTCGAAAATGGCAAGACTAGGATGAAAACACTGTCACACCTAGAAAAATCCATGCCAAGACAAAAAGGAACCACATGCAATACCATGCATTCTAGATCTAGCAACGAAAATACACATGCAAATTGATACCTGCCAAGAATCCTGCTGTAGATGCTTGATTCCTGCGCCCCCTTGCTTGCTTCCTCCTCCTTATTCTTTCTTTCCTTTCTTGGTCCAATGCCAAAGTGCTCCAAGAAAAATCTAAGTGTCCTAGAGTGAAAGAGAGAGAGAGAATAATGAGAGAGCTCCAAAAATGTGAGTAAAAGCTTTCCAACTGATCCTCAGAAGCCTTTTTATCAATGAGGCCTCTATTTTCTTCATTTTCCATTATTTTCCTTCATTTTCCTCCTCACATGCAACCTGTGACCTTTCATCTCCCTTTTATCCTAATTTCCATTATTTTCATAGATAAATGTGCAAAAAAATACTTTTTACCTCTTTAATGCCTTAGCCACTACCTTTACCAATTTCCTTTAGCCATATAAACCAAATTAACACCCACTAGGATGATTTTCCCATCATTCAGCTTGGAATAAGTGTCCATTCAACAATGGTTATTATTTTTAACTTTTATGACAAGGAATTTTAACCAGGGCTGTTACACCCTTATTCTCGATCATTAAGACTAAGATAAAAACCCACCTAAGTTTTGGCTCCCATAACATTTCCTTCAATTCCATATTGTCTCCTTACTCAAATTAGAATACCATTGTTCCAATCACGTGTACTCCATGCTTCATATCAATGCCTAACTTCACATCCAATTCTTAGTCTCACTTAGTTAGGGTGGTGAATTTATCTCGTGCTCCTGTCAAAATTTTATGGCTTCACTATATAGTAGCCATGAACTCACTGGTAATGTGCTCGAGGTAAGGTATGAAAAAAGTGTGAATTGTGTCTCAAACTTCCTAGCAAACTCCTCCTGAGCTTCTGCTAGCGTGGCCACAAATAGCTATGTGTCCTTTCCCCCTTTCTTCCTCTTCAAACACTATGAAGCATAATGTCTGGTCTTATGGTAGGAGAACCACTTGACCTTAGTCAAGTCCTTCTTGTTCTTCTACTATGAGGTTGACTCCTCACTCCTACTCGAGCTCTTCCCTTCTACTTTTTCAATCAGAGCCACGTTCTCGTAATCCACCTGCTTGCTGAGTTTTCCATTTGAATGTACCTAATTTCATCTTGTATGTAGTCATCCCTTGTTGGAAAATGTAACTAGTTTCGGTCTTCATAATTGCTAATGTACTCAAATAATCATGTATATTTTATGTTAAAAGAAAACTAAGAAAGAAAAATATTATTTTTGAGCATGGTTTTCATGCTGCATTTTGATCGGCATCTAGGTAAAGTTTTTCTTCATGCTTATAGGGTTTTTCATGTAAAAAATTATATTTTTTATTGAGTCAAAATAATCTCTATCATTTATATAAGACCCTTTCAAGAAAGTTGTAACATGTAAAATATATTGATTTTGAGTTTAGAAAGTCATGGAAGCTTCCTAGCACAATTCGGATTTGGCAGCTTCAAGTCATCCTAAAGGAAGGTACATGAACCTCTCTTATGTGTATAAATATAAGAAACTTCGACCTCATTCAACACTCACTCACTCACAAGTTCGATCTCTCAAGAAAAGTTCAATCTTGTAAGATTCCATCTTGGAAACTTTGATGTTTTTAATTAAATTACCGAGTTTGTAAATGAAGTTTTAGTGAAGGTTTTCTTCAAACAACGAGAGGAATTATGCAGTGAGTATTTTTTTATAAAATTTGGTTCAATTAAATGCACACAATGACAATGATAACCCCAAAATAAATACCAGTGATCTCACTATTATAAACTATATACTCAAAAAGTTATGCAAATTTGGAACATAGGTTTCACCACAAATGAAAATAGCCATATTAGACTTTGCTTTCTCCATTTGAAAATAAATTTAGAATATAATGGTTTAGGGAACCATTTTTTTCTAGCAAGGAAACATTCAAATCAATAGTCTTTTCCTGTAGCAACACACGTTTCCAAATACTAGGGAAAACAACACAACCAATAGTGCCAAACCCCTTTAACTCGTCCTGTACCAACATAACATGGTTCACTAGTCCATAACCTATCCATGAGGTGATACAAACTCTAAACGTATTATAACAACATTCCTGGAATACTGTTTAGGTTCTCATCCCTTTAATACTACCATAGCATACAATCAAGCACATAAGAGGGAAATGACCTCAAGTCTCCCATAATTCATTATAAAATCTAATAGTAACACACAAATCATAAATTGGATTACTCGACCCAAATCTGTCACATGATAGGCCCTTCAAAGTCATCACACATGTCCCTCGTTAACAACGCACAACCTGCATAGTACATAGTTCCTCATCCAACATTTAAAATAAAGTGGGTAACTTTGTTTCAGTAGTCAGATTCACCCTTTAGAATGGGTGGGAAAGAAAATAAGTAAATATTCATATTACCAACACGAGGATATAGCCATATTAAATTTCTCAATCAACATTCATTTGCATTTGGGAAGCTCGATCTCTATGGCTCACACCTCCGATAACTCCTTCATCTCAAAAAATATATATAAATTACCTAACAAGTTTCTAAAATCAACTAATAAATATCACTGAATACCTCAATCTTCCTCTTCAAAAATATTTTGTTCTCCATTTAAGCTTCTTGCTGAATCCGAGGATCCCACTCTCAAATCATACACCTGTGGGGTTTAGTTTCAACGCTCGAAGTTTGGCAAGATGAATAGGGTTACAAAATCCTAAGCTCTCTCCTTCAAACTCTCAAAACATTTTTCTCCAACTCACAAATGCACGAATGACGAGAGTCTCCTCATTTTCCTTCTTTTATGAGTTTAGTGTCGCCTTTTCACCTTCCCTTTTTTTTTGTTAAATTCACTTTTATAAAGTCACTTTATGATATTTCACTTTATAAAGTCAATATGACTTCTCATTTGCCTAGGCAATATGACCCTTACTCCTTTTTAGACTTTATAATGTTTTCCTTAGGCAATTTAAGTCCCCTTTATTAAATATTTCCCCTCATTAGCATATGGGAACCACTTTATGCTAGCGGACTTCGCCTTAAGCTTCCTAAGTGGTCGGGGACATTATAGTCCTCCCCGCCCAAGATTGATTGTCCTCAAGCAATTTCAATTTAGGATGTTTGAGCACATGTTCACCCTCCTGGGTAACATCTTCTACTAGTAAGTCTTCCCAAGCATTCCTTGATTGTTCTATTCTACAACTTCCTTTCCCTTGTATCTAGGAACTTCTCAGGAAATAAGACCAATTCTCCTTCCTCATCCAATGGTGGAAACTCCGTGGAAATGACAACATGCTGCCCCAAGGCCTTTTTGAGGCATGAGACATGAAAGACGTTGTGAATTTTACATCCCTAAGAAAGCTCAAGTTCATAAGCTACTTCTCTTACTCTTCTCAAAATCCTGAATGGCTCGTAGAACTTAGGTTTTAACATTTCCGTCCCTTTGGTTTTCAGTGAAGACTGTCTCTTGGGTTGAAGACGGATGTGTACCATATCTCCCACTTCAAAGTTGTGCTCCACCCTATGTTTGTTTATATACAATTTCTATTGGTTCTAAGCCATATGTAGATTGTCCTAAAGGACTTTTAATATGTCCTGGATCTAGACGTTGGCTAGTGGTGCCCGACTATCCCCAAATATCTTCGCAAAAAGTCAGCATCATATCCATATAATGGTTTGAAGGAGGCATGCCAATGAACAGTGGAAAGTGGTATTGTAGCAATGTTCCTCCAAAACCACTTCACCCATGAAGTTTTTTTGGCTAGTCACGTAATTCCTAAGATAGCCCTCCCATTGAATGCAGCTAGGCTTTGTACTACACTTAAGTCTCCAGAATAAATCATTCCTGCCGTAAAAAGCCGTATAACCTAAGGATGATGATGATATCAACACAGAATTAAATGGCTTTCAATTTTGTGGTGTTTACCACACATCTGTTGATATTAAAATATTAGATGAAGATAAGTGCATCAGTTTGTTGTGCTCTCTACCAGACTCGTGGGACAGTCTGGTTATTGCAATAGGTAGCAATACAACTACCTTGAATTTTCATGACATTGTCTCAGCCTTGCTGTCGGAGGAAATGAGACGGAGAAATATGGAGGGTCAGAATGGAGATGCCTTATCTGTACGAGGAAGGTCCCAGAACAGAAACAAGAATAAGGTTTCGAGTGGGAGATCTAAATCTATAGGGAGATCTAAATCTCCTGGAAAGTTTGTAAAGGTGTGCTGGAAATGCGGAAAGGAAGAACACTACAAAAATGAATGCAGATCTAAAGCTCCTGAGAAAGGAAAGGAGCCTTCAGAAACCACACTATGAAGGGGATGTGTATTTGGATTCTTCAAATACAATATGTGGATCATGAGGCAGTCGATTGACCAATGTATGTCTCACTTACCCCGAGGGAGTATCTACTTCTAGCAGGAGAAATATTATGGTCGTGATCTCTTCTTAGATGATAGGCGTCTAATCACTGAAGGAGCTAATTCAAGTTAAAGCTACAAGGTGGAAGGATTAGAACACTTCCTAGTGTTCTGCATATTCCTGCATTGGCCAGAAATCTGATTTCTGTAAGCAAGATGGATGATGCAGGTGTAAAAACAGTGTTCGAGAAAGATGCCTGCAAGATGGTTCGGGGAGCACTGGTATTGATGCGGGGAGTTCGGACTGGAACTCTGTACAAGCTTATGGGTAGCACTGTTATTGATGGGTGCAACAATTTTGTGGTTCCTGAAAGTGAAGCAGAAAGCCTAGTGGTCTTTAGAGAAAAGACCATGCTATGGAATCAAAGGTTTGTACATATTGGAGAGAAGGGCCTTCAGATACTACATGGTAACAGTATGGTAGAAGGTATGTCTAATTTCTCTCTGGATTTCGATTTCTGTGAACATTGTGTATATGGTGGGCAAATTGGGTGAGATTCTCTTCTGTTAAGAGGGCGAACAAGATATTAGAGCTTGTGCACAGTGATGTGTTTGGACCTGTGTCAGTTCCATCACTGGGAAAGTCTATGTACTATGTTTCATTTATAGATGACTTCTCAAGGAATACATGGATATATTTCTTGAGGAAGAAATCTGAAGTCTTTGACAAATTTAAAGAATTTAAGGCTCTGGTGGAAAACCAGACAGAGAAGAAGATAAAGGTGTCGAGGACAGATAATGGTGGGGAGTTCTGCAAGAAGGAATTTGAAGAGTTCTGTAAGAAGTGTGGTATAGCACGACATAAGACTACTCCATACACACCTTGGCAAAATGGAGTTGCAGAAAGAATGAAAAAGACACAAGATGGAAAAGGAAATAAGCATGCTTAGGTGGTACCCCATGTGATATACCTGGGCAAGAGGTGACTACATAAGCAATTATGACGATATCACCTTCACTGGGCCTTGGATGATAAGTCTCCACATGAGGTATGGATATAAGAAACCCTCTTACATTTGATGAATTTGGATGTGATGATGTACATGTTCCAAAGGAGAAAAGAACCATGATGCATATGTACATGTTCCAAAGGAGAAAAGGACCAAGTTGGATAATAAATCTGAAAGGTGCATCTTTATTGGGTATACACATGGTTTAGAAGGTTATAAGCTTTGGAACCCAGAAACAAGGAAGGTTGTGTACAACCGAGATGTGGTGTTTAGAGAGGTAAAATATGTTGTTAAACATGAAGTCCTACCAAAGGAACCTGAGAAGATAGAGTTTGAGCTAAAGGAGGAAGAATCATACTCTACAACAAAACAATATTCAGAAGAGGAAGAGACACAAACTCCAACTGTGAGAAGATCAGTTCGAGAAAGAAGGAAACCAGAAAGGTATAGTCCATCTGATTTTTGTTCAATTTTTACTTTATCTATCACTTATGATGATCCCAGAACTCTCAGGGAGGGAGTTGATTTAGAGGATGGAAAAATATGGAAGGAGGCCATGGTTGATGAAATGGTATCCTTGCACAAAAATGAGGCATGGGATCTAGTGGAGTTGTTGGATGGAAGGTTTCCCATTGGGAGAAAATGGGTGTTTAAGAAGAATATGAATGAAAAAGGAAAGGCGGATAAATACAGAGCTTGGTTGGTAGCAAAAGGTTATTCCCAGGTGTCGGGAATTGATTTTGGTGATATTTTCTCTCTTGTTGCGAAGTTAACTTCTATTAGATTAATTTTATTGCATTTTATTAACTTCTCTCTTGTTGCATTTGATTTTGAGGTAGAACAGATGGATGTGAAGACAACATTTTTTCGTAGGGATCTAGAAGAGGATATCTACATGAAGAAACCTGAAGGATTTGCGGTGAAAGGTAAGAAATACTTGGTATGCAGGTTAAAAAAGTCTTTGTGTGGGTTAAAACAATCACCAAGGATGCGGTATCAGAAATTTGATACATATATACGGGGACTTGGCTTCACCAGAAGCAAAGAGGATCACTGTGTGTATCTTAAATTAATTGGAAACCATGTTATTTATTTGGTCTTGTATGTGGATGATATGTTGTTGGTTGGAAATGACAAAGAAATTAACCACGATTTGAAGACCCAATTGTTCTCCAAATTCGACATGAATGATATTGGTGCTGCAAACTATATTTTGGGCATGGAAATTAAAATAGATAGGGAAAAGAGGAAGCTCTGGTTAAACCAGAGGAAGTATGTCGAGACAATATTTCATGGGTTCAATATGAAGGATATTAAACCAGTGAAGGTTCTTATTCCTGTAGGTGTGAAGTTATCTGCTGAACAATGTCCCAAGACACAAGAAGAAGAAGAGGACATGTCCCGTGTTCCATATACAAGTTCATTGGGTATCCTGATGTATGAAATGGTATGTACTAGACCAGACATGGCACATGTAGTGTGAGTATTGAGTAGGTTTATGTAAAAACCATGGAAGGAGCATTGGACAACAATGAAGCACATTTTTAGGTATTTGTAGGGCACTGGTTATTATGGTTTGTGCTACCAAGGAAGACCATGATTGGACATATTTTTGGATATCCATGGCTTTGTTGATGCAGACTCGACTGGTGATCTAGGTCAGAAAATATCTACAAGTGGGTATGTGTTTAGCCTATTTGGAGGTGCATTCAGTTGGATGAGTAAAAGACAATCTATAGTTTCTCTTTCAACTACAAAGGCATAATACATGGCAACCACTCATGCAAGCAAGGAAGCAGTTTGGTTGCAGAGATTATGTTCAAGTATGGGGTTGGTGCAACAAGCTATAATGATAGACTGTGATAGCCAAAGTGAAATTTTATTGGCTAAGAACCTTGCTTATCATTCAAAGACAAAGAAAATTAATGTTCAGTATCACTTCGTGAGAGATATGGTTGACAAAAAGGCGTTGCTGGTAAAGGTGGACACTTTGAAGAATGTTGTATATGCAATGACGAAGTTTATGAGCACTGAGAATTTATCTTGGTGTATAGAAAGAATGGGCATTGTAGGGCTAGACCAATGACTAAGCTCTCCTTTGGCCCCTTGTGGAAATAAAACAACAAGTGGGAGAATGTTGGGTGTGTGTTATATTCTTTCCATGACTAGCCCCAGGCAGGAAGTGGGGCACGGCTAGCCCCCCTGCATGGGGTCTAGGGTAGCGGCCCGAGAATTTTTTTTTTGGACCTTATATTAGGTGGGTAGACTTGCCTATGGTTTTGTGCATGGGTTTTCACATGGTTTTGGGCATGATGGTTTTCTGCTCATGGTATTTTGTAGATCCGGTCAAGGGAACTACAATTATGTTCTAATCAAGGGTTAATGGATTGGGGTTTATGAATGCTTCGACATGTATATATATGTGTGTGTGTGTGTGTGTTGTAACATTGAAAGGAATATAATGAAAAATCAAGCTGGTAGTCCCAATTTTTGGATCTAGGGGAA
Source organism: Pinus albicaulis (assembly GCA_034641835.2). Classification (NCBI taxonomy): domain Eukaryota; kingdom Viridiplantae; phylum Streptophyta; class Pinopsida; order Pinales; family Pinaceae; genus Pinus; species Pinus albicaulis. The sequence continues at coordinate 24,152 of JAXQQM020070051.1, forward strand.
AATATTTGTGTATATATGTTTTATGTTTTATGCTCTCGCCATTGTTTTATTTTTTGTTTTAAGAGTTAGTTTGCAGATAATTTCTACACAGGGTTAAAACATACACCTCTAACCACTTGTTGACTATCTTTGTTTGCTAATCAGTTTGCGGGTGGTATCTAGTGCTCAAAGGTAGCTCAGTCTTCACAATTCTAAAAATATCCTGCCAAACGTCATCCATGAAACTGCTATCTCTATCAGTGATAATGTTTTTCAGCAACCCATACAATCTAAAAACCTCCCTGAAAAATAACTCGACCACAAATGAAGCTGAATATTTTGATGATATGGAAAATAAATGGGAAAAATTTGTGAGTTTATCTACCACCACATACATGAAATATTTTCCCCACACCAAAGGTGAGCTAGTGATGAAGTTCGTGGAAAGACTCTCAAACTTCTGCTCTGGGATGGGGAGGGGTTGCAAAAAACCTGTTGGATGGGTGCGATTTGTCTTGTTTTGCTAGCAAGTGTTGTACTCCCTCAAAAATCTCAACACACCAGTCTTGAGGACTTTCTAGGTGAACCTCTCCCTAACCTTCCTGTAGGTCTTTACATATCCAAGACATCCTGCTAAGGGTGAGTTGTGAGCTACCTGCATGATTCTTTCTTTGAGTTTTAATTCTAGTACACGATAGATTTGGTCCTTATAGTAGATAATGTCATTCATAACCTCATACCTGTCATCACAAATAGATCCATATGGAATCTTGCAAGAAAATTTATTGTTTGAATACTCCACCAACAATAGTGACTTCCAATATTTTGTCATCTCTATGAGCGAGAAAGTGGGTGGAATCCTTGATAGAGCATCAACCACTATGTTGTTCTTGCCCTTGAGATACTCTATCTCAAAGAGGTAGGCCTAAAACTTTCATATCCTCTCACTCAGTTCCTTCTTCTCCATGATGAACTTCATGATGTTTTAGTCTGTTATGGGGTGTTGATTCTGCATAAGGACCACTCCTATTCTTGTCCATGAAGCGTCGCATTCCAGCACGAATGGCTGGGTGAAATCAGGTAAATCAAGCACATGCCAAGTGCTCATCACTTCCTTCATCCTCTAAAATATTTCTTGTGCTTTCTATGAATAGAGGAAGGCTCCCTTTTTTGTGAGATATATAAGAGGAGTTGTCAATAATGAAAACCCCTTAACAAATTTCCTGTAGTAAGTGCAAATACCAATGAATCTCTTCAACTTTGTCACATTCTTTGGGGTGGGCCATTCAATGATTTCTTATATTTTATCCTCATGCATCTGTACCCCATCGTGACCAATCACATGCCCTAGAGAGAGTATCTCCCTCATACCAAACTCACACTTAGAATCTTTTGCATATAAATATTTCTCCTCTAGAATAACCAGCACCTCATCCAAGTGCCTCAAGTGGTCTTCCCATGTCTTGTTGTAGACCAATATGTCATTGAAGAAGACCAACAAGTATTTATGTAACTTCTTGTTGAACACATGTTTCATACAAGATTGACAAGTTGTGGGGGCGTTGGTTAGCCTAAATGGCATAACCAAAAAATAATAGTGCCCATAGTGGCACCTAAAAGTAGTATTCAGGATGTATTTCTCTTGAACTCGAACATGATGATAGCTAGAATGAACATCAATATTTGAAAAATATTTGGCCCCATTCAACTCATCCATCAACTCATTGATCCTAGGAATAGGATAATGGTTCTTGATTGTTTTCTTATTGAGATCTCAGTAGTCTATACACATCTGCAAAGTGTCATCCTTCTTCTAAGCCATCACTACTGAAGAAGTGAACATATTAGAGCTCGACCGGATATGGCCCAATATGAACAAATCCTTAATGGCCTTCTATATTTCATATTTATAAATCTTGGGATGCTGATAAGGAGTGTCTATTACTACTTGCATGCCCTCCTCAAGTTCTATAACATGTTCAAAGCCTCTATCTGGTGGTCTAGTTGGAGGAATATCACCAAAATATTTATGATTTTTATGAAGTAATACCTATATGTCATCTGAGTGATGTCATGGATGCTCCGACTGTCTGTTAATTGTAATAAGGCACCCTACTACCCACTCAATATCTCCTCGTCTCAATATAGCTCCATTTGGTTGGATGATACAAGCTTTGGCTAGTATTTATGTACAGTTCTTAAAACTAACCTCCTGCCATCTACTGGGTAGTTGAACTCCATCTCCATGTTCGGTTTTTCTATGGTGTCCTTGATGTAGTAAATCCACTGACACCCCAACACTACATTAGTATCCGACACATCCACCACGAAGAAGTCATCTATCATTGTATAGTTCCCCATGGTGAGTTACAGCTTGGGGATGTACCTGTTGTAGTCCATTTGATGTTTCCCTGGTATGAAAACTATAAAACCATCGAACTCTACAGTAGGAATTCCCCTACATTCCACAACTCCGCGTATATGAATTTGTGAGAAGCTCCACCGTCATCGAGTACTCTCACGTTGTGAGAATCCCGACATAGAGGTTAAAATAGGAGATTTTCCATTTGTATGCTAGGACTCGCCTCCAACAGTCTCGTGCGTCTACCCCTGTACCTGATCTTGTATCAGTCCCTATACTTTATCCTCATCCCCATCATCATTGTCACTCTCCAATTACACCTCAATGTAATGAGCTTTACCCTCTTTGTCTTTTCCAACACACTTGTGCACCAATGCCCATGGCTCTTGATAGTTGAAACAAAGTTTCTTCTTCCTCAACTATTTTTGGGTCTCTTTATCCAAATTGGGTTTCCTAATCGACTCCTTTTGAGTGGGATTGACCTGTTTACGTTTTTTAGGGAAATGAGGTTTAGGAGTGAATTTATTTATGGAAGTGACATCCTGTAAGTCCCTGGTTTTATTGATTTCCACACGAAGTGTGGTGGGTTCAAAACTCTTGACCCATCCACGTAGATATACTGCCAACCCCTCTACAAATAACATCACCAATATGGAATATAAAATATATGTGACCATGACCACCATCCTATGAAACTCTGTAATATAAGCCTCCAGACTACCAGTCTTCTTGAGTTGTGCCAACTCTCTAAAATCACTTTCCAGATCATGCCTGTTAAAGTGATCAATAAGTCTCTGACTGAACTCAGTGTATGAGGTGATACTTATATGCCCCAACATCACCAACCCATGGTACCAACACTCGTAAGCCTCACCATCCAAGTGAAAGGTGGCCAATTTTATAGCCTCCTCCTATGTCATATGATGCAACTAAAAATAAGTGTCCAATTTTTGTACCCATGATCAGGTTGAACACAAGGATGACCCATCAAAACAAGGAATGATCACCTTCCTCAATGTTTTTTGTAGTTGCTTATTTTTCCTCGGGAACCACTGAGATGGTTTTGGCATACTCTTCAATTGAAGGTGGTAAAAATTAGTAAAACTCACAATAACATGAAAGTCACGTGCCAATGCTTGGTACTGCTCCACGTAGTATGCATAAGGGATTCCAAAATCATCCTGATGTGTTAAGTCCTCTACAATCTCATCTACAAATTGAGACATATTGGGTCTGGGCATTTTATTAGTCGTGTGTGATTAGTTTTGCACATGAGTATGAGCCTAAATGCCCTCAACACTATTGTTATGCAACCAATTCAAAAAATAGAAGAAAAGATAGATCAACGACTTAAAGATTAGCCTCTTCGAGGGGGAAACCTCTTTTCCATTACATAAATGAACAATTCTTGGATGATACAAATGATAAGACCTCCTTGGTATATATAGGAGTCTAAGGGGTCACAATATAATCATAGCCTATATAACAATAATAATGTAAGGGTACAGCAATAACAATAGTGGGCTTCTATGTGGCACAACAATAACAATAATGGAGATACACTAGTATTATAGGGACCTAACATGCCCCTCTCATTCCAAAAAGAATTTTCCTCAATGCTTGAGTAGTCTAGATGCTTTCGTATAAAATTCTCATCCTCCCATGTAGAATATTCAACAGGTAAGTTCTTCCACTTAATGAAATACTCTAAAATTAATTGATTTTGTAGTTGTAAAGTTATTGTTCCTGTGACTGCTTTAGGCTCAAATATGATTTTTCCTTCTTCTTCAAGTTCTTGAAACACTGCTTGAACTGGGAGCTTGTCATCGATAACCTTCCTTAAGCGATAAACACTATGGAAAACTGGGTGTACTTGGGATGATGCAATAAACTCCAATTTGTATGCCATAGTACCAATCTTTTGCAACACCTTGTAAGGACCATAATACTTGGGTGATAGTTTTTTATCCTTCTTAGCTTTCTTAAGGGACATTTGTTTGTATGGCTGTAGTCATAAAAATAACTAGTCTCCTACATCAAAACTTGTTTCAATGTGATGATGATCTGCTTGTTGTTTCATTTGATTCTGCGCCATAGTGAGGTTATCCTTTAAGAGTTAGAGAACTTGTTGTCGATGCTCGATGTGATCTTCCACTCCTTTAACCTTAGAATTTTCTCTTAAAGATGATGTGATTGATAGTGGATGATATACATAAAGTTCCATAATTGGGGTCTTTTTTGCTGCAGTATGGAAGGAAGTGTTATACTACCATTCAAATAGAGCTAACCACTTGACCCATTGTGTTTATTTATCAGATACAAAGAAACAAAGATATTCTTCCTAACATTTGTTCACTATCTCAGTTTCCCCATCATATTAAGGATGATAAGATGAGTTATGAGCTAATTGAGTAAAAAGACAAGACAATAATTTCAACCAAAAATTTCTAGTAAAAATGGGATCTTTGTCACTTACAATAATATTTAGGTTTCCATGTAGCTTTTGAATTGTTTCCATAAATGCAGTAGCAACTATATTGGCTTTAAAAGGATGAAATACTGTACAAAAATGTGCATACTTGGTAATTTTGTCAACTACCACCATGATGACACTCTTTCCTTCAAAATTGGGTAAAACTGTGATAAAATCCATTGATACCTCTTCCCAACGCTGACTTGGAATGGCTAAAGGTTGTAACTTACCTGGGGTCTTAATTTTCTGATCAGGTGATCATGTCCAAGTTGAAAAAATGCTCAAAAATGGAACTACACAGAATTAATTGAAATCTCAACGAACAGAAAGGCCTCGTCGCTGCAATTCTGGTGCTGTGAACGGGACTCAAATCCGATTTCGTATGTGAAAGTTACTAAGGTTTGAAATCGCCCAATAACCTCCAAAACTAGACTTTTTGACGAAAAAGAAAATTGTCATTTTCAAAAAAAAATTATGGAAAAAATTTGTTTTTATAATTTTTTTTAGGCCTATCAGTGGGTGCCACGTGGCCTTCCCAGAGGCTGCCACATGGCCCCAGGCCATTGATTTAAAAGTGTTAATGAAAATTGGAGGCCATGGGTCTTGAACCCTAACTCGACTACCTGGGCAGGGCCGACCCGATCGACACGCTGTGGGCGTTGGTTGAATGTCTGGGCGAGTCGGGAAGAGAATAAATAGACTCAGGTCGTGGTGTGAACGAACAGTCGGGTCGGATTGATTGAAAGGCGGAGAAAGGTTGGGGGGCCAGCCCCTCAGGGCAGCTCCATCGCGACGTGACCACAGGCGTATAACCATGGGTGTAAACATTCGAACCGGCGGAAAATTTTAGCTTAAGCTTCGACAACATATGACCATAAGGCGAGGACCGAGGGCCTAGCACCAGTGGGAAGACTTGGCAACGAATAAACCGTTAGCCATAACACCACATGTGAACTTGATCTATATGACATTTAATACCACAGTTCGGTTTAATGTCCATTCCGTTGGTGGGTTCAACGGACATCATGTGAACATGCCTTATATAGCATTTAATAAATATGATTGTCACCACCAATTTTGGCGCTAGTTTCCACAATTTCGGAGATTCCACCTTTTTAGCGGGGTTAACTGGAGTTAGCCGACATTTAGTGGGGTTTTCAAGTGACATTGGGCATAAATTTGTTTTGATCATAAATTTCACAATATTGAACCAAATTGGATGAAATTTTAGTCAATTTTGGGTTTCTTGAGAATTCTGGAGTGTTTGGGACAGGTGGCAGAGTGAAAAGAGGTGTTCTTCAACCATTTTTTCTTCAATAAAGAGGAAAGGGCCACTAGGGCCATCAGGAAGATGGAGCTGTATTGGGTTGTACTTCACTGTTTGAGGTGAAACAAAAGCCATTTTTAGCTTATTTCTGTCTTCTGAAATCAATTTCATAGCTATTTTTTTTTTCCGTTTAGGCATATATTTCATTTTATAACCATTTTGAGCATCTTAATAGAGCAAGGACATGCCCATTGGGAGCCTTGGATCCGGCAGATGTAGCCTAGGAGGGGTGAATTGCCTCATCATATTGTTGTGTTATGCTATGGTGAATTTCTCATATTGTGTATTTCTGATATAATATGTTAAGAATTAAACTTAATTAACATTTCATCACACATAAACTCAGAAACAATTACCAAAAACACTTTGTTTAACCTGTAAGACATGGAGAATACTTTGCACACTTATTTTACTGGAAATGGATACTTTGCATAGCATTAAAAATACTTCCATTTTCAGATCAGATGGTATCAAAACTAAGGATTTGAGCCTTAGGGGCTACATTTTTACTCAACATTTGTTCTTGTGCAAAGATATAGTTGATTGTTTGCAAGTTTTGATGCTTACTAGGCTTAAACTCAAGAGAGGTGAAGGACAATTTGTTAGTGCACAAAGTAATGCACAACCAAGAAGGGCTAGAGAGCCACCTCCAAGAGCCATTGAAGAAGCCGCAAGCATGTCTTCAGGAGAAGGAGAAGCTCCTGAAGATACTGATCCTAAAGAAGAGGAACGGGTGTTCCGAAAGGATTTCCTAGACATGACAGAGAGGGTAAGGATACTCTACCAAGAAGGGAATGATAGGCTTGTTGAAGAAGGGTCTAGACACCAGAAAGAAGGAGAGGGTTCTTCAGGAGGAAAGAAAAGTGATGACAAGTCAAAGAAAGGACACGGAGGAAATGGTGATCCACCATCCCCATCTTCATCCTCTTCCTCAACATCCTCATACTCTACCTCGGTGAATCAATCTCACAAGTATAAAACCACTGGTAAAAGTCCATTTTTAAAGCTTGATGTTAAATTTGAGTTGCCTATGTTTAATGGTGAGGTCAATGCAGAAAAATGTGACAATTAGATAAGACATTTGGAAGTTTACTTAAGGATACAAAACCTTCATGAAGACTACACTAAGATTCAGTTAGCCTCTTTGAGAATGGACAGAGCAGCATTGGTATGATGGGAAGCCAAGACCAAGGATGAAATTAAAAAACATGGTAAGATCACTTTATCAATGGCTGAATTTATTTCCGCAATTAAGCAGCAATTTTATCCATTAGCTCATTTACAAAAGGCTATCATGAATTGGCAAAGTTTTAGAAAAATTAAGGGACAAAGTGTTCAAGATTACACTCAAGAGTTTAGACGAAGGACTTTATTACTTGGAATTGATTTGCATAGCCAAGAGACTTTGCTGAAATATATAGGTGGTTTACACAGCTATCTTATACACACTATCCTTATGTTCAATCCTACTGGTCTAGACGAAGTTTGTGTACAAGCTACACATTTAGAGGCTAGAGGTAAACAATATTTTGATGGGAATGAGGGTAGTGAATTTAAAGGCAAAGGTAGAAAAAGAAATGCAAACTATAGGAAAGAAAAAGGAAAATTCTTTTGTAAAAACTGTTCCAAAACAGACCACGATGAAGACCATTGCTGGAACTTCATCCGAAGCTGAAACCAGAAAAAATTAAAACCAAAGATAAGGCCAAAGAAGAAGGAAAAACGGTTGCAACTGCTAAACAAGACTTAGGGTCTGAATCGAGAGACAAAACTAAAAGCATAGCCATGATACTAAAGAACATAAAGGGGAAAGAGATTGTAAAGGAAAAAAATCCCAGTTCTAGCACTTTAAACTGTCACATAGAAGCTCAAAATGAAGAGAGGAGGATAGAGCTATTTCATGTGAGAATAATAGCCAAACACACAAAGATAGACACACTTTTTGACACTGGGTCTCAAGCGAATCTCATCTCATAAGACTTATTCAAGAAGCTGAAACTTGAGACCATTCCACATCCAAAGGCATATCCACTTGGATGGATTTTCAAGGATGCTAATTTACAAGTCTCAAGAAAGTGCATGTTGCGCTTCGCCATAACAGCTCATTATGTTGACTTGGTTGAACTGGATGTGGTACCGCTTGACATTACAAGTGTGGTGTTCGGTAGTCTGTACTGATATGACAAAAAATCAATCTTCTATCGCCATGAGAACAAGTATCACCTGTTCAAGGATGGTAAGGAGTTTATTGTGAGAGCACATCGGAAGAAGCTAGAATCTTATTTAGTGAATGCAAGGCAATTGAAAAGGCTTTTCAATGCAAGTCAAAATTTGACTTTGTTGATGATTAAGCAAAAATAATTTGTACATAATCCTTTTCATGTTATTGCTGATGTAAATGATGATATGTTTTGGTCTGAAAGCAGGTCGTCTTTGGAAGAAGATGACAAGATGTTGCAGAAAGTGCCTTTGGTGTCGATCGATGCAGAGAAAAAAGTGTCGGTGCAAGGTGGTGCAAAAATACATGAGAGGTTAAAGAATGCAAGTAAAGAGGGCACAAAGTTCAGCATGGATCAATGCTGGTTTCAGAATGGCAGATTGGTATGACGAGAAAAGTTGGTCGGGAATCGATACAAGTACATTGCTCATTCGACAAAAATTCGCCATAAGGACAGTTGGCAAGGTGAATCTCAATTTCAATTTCCTTTGAATGTAGACCATTTTAGGAACAATATTATTTCTGCAAATTATAGTTGTTGTTCTGCAAATTTCAAAAACTTGCATCATGACTCAGTCAAGGTTAGCAATAGTCCGTCAGCGGATTCAAGGAAGAATTTATCTTTTTATGAGAAGCTCAATTTGATGAAGTCAGGAAGATTTCAGTGGTTCAAAGTTGGAAGAGTGGAGAATCAGTTTCCTCATCTTCAATTTCTGTAATTCAAAGAGCTTTTGGGGTCCAAAATCTTCCCATTTTGGAAGTGTGATCACGTGATCATGTCCAAGTTGAAAAAATGCTAAAAAATGGAAATGCTCAGAATTGGTTGCAATCTAAACTACTGGAAAGGCCTCGTCGCTATGATTCTGGTGCCATGAACGAGACTCAAATCCGATGTTGTATGTGAAAGTTACTGAGGTTTGAAATTGCCCAATAACCTCCAAAACATGACTTTTTGACCAAAAAGAAAATTGTCATTTTCAAAAAAAAATTATGACAAATTTATTTTTATAAGGTTTTTTTAGGCCTATCAGAGGGTGCCACGTGGATTTTTTGGAGGCTGCCACGTGGCCCCAGGCCATTGACTGAAAAGTGTTAATGAAAATTGGAGGCCATGGGTCTTGAACCCCGACCCGACTACTCAAGCAGGGCCGACACGACCGGCATGTTGTGGGCGTTGGTTGAACGTCTAGGCGAGTCAGGCGGAGTATAAATGGAGTCGGGTCGTGGTGTGAATGAATAGTCGGGTCAGCTTGATTGAATGGCGAGAAATTTTGGGGGGCCAGCCCCGTCGCGACGTGACCGCAGGCGTATAACTATGGGCGTAAACGTTTGAACTGGTGGAGAATTTTAGTTTAAGCCCTCAAGGCTTAAGCTTCGAAAACATATGACCATAAGGCGAGGAACGAGATCCTAGCACCATCGGGAAGACTTGGCAACGGCTAAACCATTAGCCATAACACCACATGTGAACGTGGTCTATATGACATTTAATACCACAGTTCGGTTTAACGTCCATTCCGCCGGCGGGTTCAACGGACATCATGTGAACAAGCCTTACATGGAATTTAATTTAACTATGACTGTCACCAACAATTTTGGCGTTGGTTCCGACAATTTCAGAGATTCCACCTTTTTAGCGGGCTTAACTGGAGATAGCCCACATTTAGTGGGGTTTTCAAGTGACATTGGGCAGAAATTTGTTTTGATCATAACGTTCACAATATTGAACCAAATTGGACAAAATTTTAGTCAATTTTGGGTTTCTTGAGAATTCTGGAGTGTTTGGGATAGATGGTAGAGCGAACAGAGGTGTTCTGTAGCCATTTTTGCTTTAGGAAAGAGGAAAGGGCTACCAGGGTCATCATGAAGACGAAGCTGTATTGGGTTGTACTTCACTGTTTGAGGTGAAACAAAAGCCATTTTTAGCTTATTTCTATCTTTTGAAGTCAATTTCACAGCTGGTTTTACCTGTTTAGGCATATATTTAATTGTATAACCAATTTTAGAAACTTAATAGAGCAAGGACATGCCCATTGGGAGCCTTGGACCCGACAGATGTAGCCCAGGAGGGGTGAAATACCTCATTATATTGTTGTGTTATGCTATGGTGAATTTCTCATGTTGTGTATTTCTGATATAATATGTTAAAAAATAAACTTAATTAACATTTCCTCACACATAAACTCAGAAACAATTACCAAAAACACTTTGTTTAACCTGAAGACATGGAGAATACTTTGCACACTTATTTTAATGGAAATGGATACCTTGCATAGCATTAAAAATACTTCCATTTTCAGATCATTGTCTCAACTTTATTTTGTTGGAAAACCAAACCCTCTGTAACAAACTTGTGAATATCAGATTTCAGGCCCTCTTTATTTTATTTCTAAGACTTCTATTTACACTTCCTCGACAACGACACCAAAATGTTTAGTCAATTTAATGTTCTTAAATTGCAAGCATAAATTATCGACCGGAGTCAGTAAAATGATGAAGTGAAAGTGCACTATATGTGCTAGAAGTCTTCGTCGTTAGAATGCGGATTGAATTAAGAGTTTTTTTAATTTTTGAATTTATGGATCAATGTTAAATTCCTATGGATTAGTGATGTTTTTAGAGAAATTTATCACCTATGTTAGATATTATTTCTATGGTTAATTTCAATTGAATTGAGTTGTTACAAATATTTTGTGAGATGAATCCTTTCAAAAGAAATGATTAGATTAATTATTATTGTGTTTTTATCAAGTTGATTTTTGGATTTTTATGCTGCAGAAAACATTGAACTAACTCTAAATTATCAAAGCATGAGATGTGATACAGTCCTAGTCTTATGAAAATTGAGAGCTAACTAAAAATTTAAATCGAAATGCTATGAGAACAGAGTTTTTATTTACTACAAGTTCTAATTTGGATTGTAAATGAAAAGGAAATTAACTAATCTATATAAAATATGGCAGAATGAATTGAAGAAATTAATCTACAAAATAAGCATAATCAAAGCACTAAACTATTAAAATTGAACTTTAAAAGTGAAGCATAAATCAAAGCATTAACCAGATTCAGACTACGAAATAGCAATGTGTTTGAGATGAATTAAAAACTAAAAGCAAATGACCTGATCTACTTGCAGGGGCCCTTCGCAATGCAATAGGTTTCTTGACACTATCAATGCATAAAATGCATGAAAGAGGAACTTCAAATTAACATAAAAGTCTTCAAACAAAATGTTCAGGAAATAAAAGATGGCGCGCCTTGAATACACAAAGTTTCTATGGTTTTATAGAGTGTGTTCAACAATACGCGAGGTCTAAGCCTATAGATCTCTATTATAATCCTTATACAATTTAAAAACTCAAAAAATATATCACTATCTGTCCATTTTCTATTAGGAAAGAAAATCGACACAATCGTGACATTCTCAGACTCTATTCCTGAGCGTTGCTACGTGTTGACTGCTTCCTTTGAACGTATAAATGCATGATCTCCTTGATGAAGTGGCTCCGATAAACAGGAGGAAATCCATGAGGGGATCATCCTCTATCTATCCATATCCTCCTTTGCTGAGATGGTGCACCAGAACCTTGTTATCAATGAAGGTAGTTTCGGATCTGTGGAATAGCTATGGAATTGTGTCAATTCTATAGCTGAATGTAATATTTAACAAAACAATAGGGCATATTAACAAGTATGAAAAATAGGACACATAAGTATTTTACCCTATTAGGTTGATAGTGATGGGAAAAGGAGGCAAATATGGATGCAAAAAGGGTGTCAAAACATAACAATTTTGGGACTCTACAATCACCAGAAAGCACTATAATTGATTTTATCAATCATACAATAAGAAACGAAAATTTTCGAGTGAATATGAAGATCCTATGGCAGTCCAAGGAGGAATTTCTCCAGCAGAAGCAACCTAGACATCAGAGAGACACCTACAAACATACAAAAAAGGTATAGCAAAGAATGCAAGCATCAAGTCAATCATCAACTTCAACACTCACATCATGATCATCTCAGTAGAAACATTTAAGTGAGGGATGTGAAGCAAAATAAACAACAAAAGAAACCCTAGAAGACCTCCAGATGCAAGGCTATCAGCAATAGGACCTCCCACAGATTATCACATGCAGCTTCAGTAGTAGCTTCAGATCCACCAAAGACAACTTCAATAGTCATATCAACAACTTCAATATCACCTGCAAAAACAAATTAAGGGTAAGTCTTAGGTATGCAATCATCTAAACCTTTCTTTGAATCTATTCTAACCCTATATATAGTCTACACTATGCCCTTTGAATCACTTCAAACTGATTTTTCAAACAAAATTTATGCAAATTAATAAAAAATTCACACCTTTTGCTTTCTTTTTAGGAGCTCGATATTGAAATTGTTGTATCTCTGTAATTTATTCTCTCAAAGGTTTTCAATTTCATCCTATGGTATCCCTCCAAGTCGTCGTTCCAACCCCACAAGTCAGACTGAGATTAGATTCTTCAATAAATATTTATTCCTAATCTCCCACAATGTCTTGATTATAGAATGTTTCAGTAGAGAGAACTTGTATGGAGTGCCACGTCACTGTTTTGACCTTTGGCCCTGAAAATGATACAATAAAAACCACAGTCTATGTGATTTCAGTAAAATTTTACGAAATATAAATCTGATGCTCAGAGAGAAAGTTATGGTGATTTTCCTTAGATCATTTGTTTGAGATGGAATTATGGAGACTGAAAAAACCCTAATTTCCTCTGATCATATATCTGAAAATATAGCGAACCAAGATCTAAAATTCATACACGAAGTTCACCAATATTCTAGCTCCACATCGCTGCAATTTCAAGTTCTGAATCCTTGTAGAAAAAAAATTATAGCAAAAATTTCAGGATGTCTTGTTTGAAGAAGAAAGACCCTAATATCCAAAGCTCTGATACAAAATGTTATGCAACCAACTCACAAAATAGAAGAAAAAATAGATCAACGATAGTAAAAATTAGCCTGTTTGAGGGGGAAAGCTCATTTACATTACATAAATTTATAATTATTGGATGATACAAATGATAAGACCTCCTTGGTATATATATGAGTCTAAGGGGTCACAATATAATCAAAGCCTACATAACAATAATAATGTAAGGGAACAACAATAACGATAGTAGGATTCTAGGGGGCACAAAAATAACAATATGGGAAATACATGGAAAAAACAATAACCATAGGGAGATACACTAACAAAAACAATAAGGGGGATACACTAGTATTATAGGGACCCATGAACTGTTGGACCCTTCCCCATTCGATGGCTCCTTCCCTATGGAATCCCTTATATTTTTCATGCCTTTCATAAAATATACCATCTCTTTTCCCCTCTAGAAAAGTCATTTATTGCATTGAGTAGACTGTTAAAGGCTTGTTCTGCCTTGTTATCCATACCAGGCTCTTCAATATTAGGTGTTTCTTCTAGCTTATTTCCTTTACCGGGTGTTTCTTCCTCACTCTCACTATCTTAGATATCTTCCTCCCTAATAGGTGTGGACCCCTATGTCGATATCTCATCCTGTAAGGTATTCTTGTATATGGATTTTACTTTGTCATGAAATTTCTAGCAGACTACCCTCATACCATAAAAATTGCACTTGAAAACCCATAGGATGAGCCAAGGCTATGGCTTTGATACCACTGTAAGATTTCAACTTGGAAACTCTAATGTTTTTAATTAAATTTTTGAGTTTGTAATTGAAGTTTCAGTGAAGGTTTTCTTCAAATAGTTCAGAGGAATTCTATTATGAGTATTTTTTTATAAACTTATCTTCAATTAAATGCACACAATGAAAATTAGCCCCAAAATAACTACTATTGAACTCACTGTTATAAATTATTTACTAAAACATTTATGTATATATGGAACATAGGTTTCACTACAAATGAAAATAACCATATCAAATTGTTATTTCTCTATTTTTCAAATAGATTCAGAATATAATGGTTTAGGGAAACTTGTATTTTTTCTCTAGCAAGGAAAAACTCATCTCAACAGTCTTTTCCAAGGAAAAAATCACACGTTTTAGTCTAGGGAAGACACAACCAACAATGGAAAACCCTTTTTTAACTCATTCCCAACCAAATATAAAATGCACCAATAATCTAGTCCACCCAGAACCTGTCCATGAGGTGATACACAACTAAAAAGGTATTATTACAACCGTCTAGGCATATTGGTTATGTTCTCGTACCTTTAACACCAGTCTTGGGTGTTACAATTAGGCTCAGAAGAGGGAACATGACCGTAAAGTCTCCCACATTCCACACACAAGCTAGATAAGTAACATACAACTCAAAAATTGAGTACTTGACCTGGCTCTGTCACAGGATAGGCTCCCACAGTCATTGCACACATCCCTACTACTAACACGCGGCCTATATACATAGTAACTCGTCCAACATTTAAAATAAAGTGGGTAACTTTGTTTGGTAGTCAAGATGCTCTATAGAATGGGTGAATCGAACTGCCAGGATATTCAGATTACCATCATGATGGGTACAACCATATTAAATTTCAACTCAACCTCTATCTAGGCTGGAAGCTCGATTCCCTTAATCTACAAAAATAATAACAAAATTACCCAATAAGTCTCTAAAATAAACTAATAACACTTGAATACGTCAATATTCCTCAGGAATATTGTTCTCCATTGAAGCTTAGCAATGAAATCTAATTTATTTCACTCTCAAATCCAAGCTAGGGTGTTTAGTTTCAACACCAAAGTCTGATAAAAATACTATGGTTCCAAAACCCTAATCTCCCTCCTTCGCACTCTCTCCAAGAGCTCTTCCTCCAAACTCACAAATGCATGAATGAGGAGAGTCTCCTCATTTTACTTCTTTTATGAGTTTAGGGTTTCCTTTTCATCTTCTATTTTTATTAAATTCACTTTTATAAAGTCACTTTATGATATTCCACTTTAAAAACTTAAAGTGACTTGTGAATTGCCTAGGAAATATCACCTTTTCTCCTTTTCAAACTTTATGATATTTCCTTAGGAAATTTAAGTCCCCTTATTAATTATTTCCCCACTTTAGCCTATGGGAACCACTTTAGGCTAGCAAATTCTATCATAAGCTTCCTATTTGGTCAGGGACATTATAGATTTGAAGCTGAGAAGACTAAGAAGGCTAAAGTGAAGATAGAGGAAGGAAGGGAAAGTATTGAATATTTTTTTTTGGACTATATCTCTCTCACACGTGCAGAGAATTAGGGTTTCTGCAGCTTTAAGGAAGGCCAAAATTACAAGTATGAATTACAGAGGAATAAGTTGCAAGATCGAGTTGCTGGAATAATGAATATTATTATTTGACCTCGTTGACTTTGAGAAACATTATTGATCCAGATGGATATCGGTGGCCACCCACCTATTCCATTTGGACTTGCACCATCAATTCTTGCAGCTTTCACATTCAACACCACTTACTATTTTTAGCAAGTTTTCAGGTCCTGCACTCTGGGAGCCGTTTTGGGGTATCAATGATCCAGGTGGATATTGGTGGCCACCCATCTATTCCATTTGAACCCCCACCATCAGTTCGTTCAGTTTTTAAGTTGTACCACAACTTACTATTTTTAGCAGTTTTTCGGGTCTTAAACTTCCGGAGCCATTTTGAGGCCCTAAACGACGTTTTTTTGGGAAAACCTGGAGCAACATGTGTTTATGGACTGATGTTTCTCACATAAAAAGTTGTACTCCTCAGATAGATATTTCTAACAAGCTATTGAGCGCGTCAAACGAAGATCGGATGCAAAAGTTCCGTCCCTGGGAATTTGAAACACCAATTTACCCAAACGGGACCCACAGTTTTGGCGCTTCATCTCCTAGGGTTAGGTTTTCAGAAGTTTTAGTTTATCCATTATTTCTCAATAATAAATAATCCCTCAAGCTTCATTGTAACAGAGTTCAGAGGTCTGTAGCTGCCACATCTCTTCTCAGAGATTCGCTACCAGCACCCTAGCTATTTTATTTTTGCTATGTCTGTAAGCATATTTCTGTTATTTGATATTACTGAAATGAAGCATTATTTTTGCTGCATCTCTATGTTTATGGTTATTTTTGTATTCTGTTGCGTTCTTGCATAAATCCGGATCAGTGGTATCAAAGCGGTCTGCTCTTTCTTTGTTTTTCTTTGCATGTCCCCAATGCGGTCAGGGTATAAGAAGTTAGGGCTCGATCTGGTTGAACCCTTGCAAGATCAGCCTCGCAAACCCTGATGACCTCCCATGGCAGAAGAAAAGAAACATGAGGGAGTAGGAGATCCTATTAAAATATTGCTTAAGGAGGCCCTCGAGAAACAAAGGAATGCGATGATGGATAACTTTGCTCATATCCTTCAACGACTACCCACCTACGGCGCATCTACATCCAACAACCACTCTGGAGGCGCCACTCCCTTCAAGATACAGGTAAAATTTGACATTCTTGTATTTGAAGTTCAGATAGATGCAGACACCATAGATAGATGGTTATATTTACTGTAAGGGTATTTCCCAGTCCATGATTTCTCTACCTGAGAAAATATTGTTTTTTCACTCCTCAAAGCCGCTCCCCATGTCAAAGACTAGTGGGAAACCTACTGTGAGTAAGAGGACGGAGGGGAACCCTCTCTGTTCTCGGGCACACCCACTTGGAATTCATTCCGAGATGACATGAAGGAACAAAATTACCCCGTGGGAAGCTATGAGGACAAATACATCCAATGGACCACACTGTGGCATCAAAGAGATCAAGATGTTCACGAACTAATGAATTTGTTCCATACCCTGTGCACAAAGTTGGGTATTAAATATCTAGAGAAAAATTTGGTGCTCAAGTATCGTGGTTTTCTACACAAACATATTCAGGAGGAAATGGAGTTCCTCGACATTACATCGCTTGGAACGGAATATCACTATGCCACCAAGATCGAGTAGAAATTTAAGCAGAAGAAGCAAGACTTTGGATGTTCAAATCTGAAGCCAGGGAAAGGTGTCCCCGAAGCACAGGACAAGGGGAAAGGCCAAAGCGGGGCGACTTAGAACAACCCCACAAATCCAAATAAGGACACGGGGAAGTGGTGTGAATTTCATAATAGCCCCACTCATAGCACAAACGAGTGTCGAGCCAAACAGTCATTGGGGCCGAACTAAAGGCACCCAAATAAGATGCATTTTATGATCCAAAGTCATAACTAGACAAAGGAAATGACAAAGGGAAGAAAATAATTGATGCAGATCCCAGTGCCATTGTTGCCACCACCAAGATCCAGAGGGAGGATCACGAGGATCCAGGGGAGGGGGAGCACCTCTTTCATTCGCAAATGTGGGTGAAGGGTTCTCCACTGCAATTCCTTGTCGATAGCAGAAGCCAAAAGAACCTCATTTCAGTAGAGGTCGTGAAGCGGCTCGGCCTACCGACCATAGCACACCCGTATTCATATACCATTAGGTGGCTTCACCTAGGGAGAGATATCCGCATCCGCCAACAATTCTGCCTTCCGTACAGTATCAAGCCATTCACGGATGAGGTATTGCGTGATGTTGCTCCTCTTGATGTAGCTGATGTATTATTGGGCCAACCATACTTGTGGCCTCTAGGCCTCGTGCTGTCATTATTACTTTGGGAAATAATTTGTACAAGATACCAAAGGTAATAGCACCTCCTGCCATCTCTTTGACTACTGCAAAACAACGCAGTAAGATTGTTTCCCAAACCAGGAAATTTATTTTCCTTACAACTCACTCAGAGGGAAAGAAGAATATTGTGGCCATAACCTCAAAATAGGGCTCCCCTACACGACTGTAGCAAATGGAAAAAGTCATGGAGGAATATGAGGAAATTTTCTCCTCACTCACAGAGGTTCCTCTACACTGTTAGGACAAGCACTCCATTGATCTGACCCCCGACACACCGCCGCCTAATGTTGCCATACCTCTTGCAACTACACATACAAAATCTGCACATGTATTGTCTGAGGCTGATAAAGAAACCAAAATTACTAAACTCATCTAGCATGTCCCCTCGCAAGTCCATGACATGTTCGACAAATCTAATAAACAACTCAACAGAATTTGCCTCATCTCATGGAGGATCTCAACACAATGGGGACCATTGCTTCCTAAGGAGGGAGGAATGATCTAGGTGGATATCGGTGGCCACCCATCTATTCCATTTGGACCTGCACCATCAATTCTTGCAACTTTCACATTCAGCACCACTTACTATTTTTAGCAGGTTTTCGGGTCCTGCACTCCCGGAACCGTTTTGGGGCATCAATGATCCAGGTGTATATTGGTGGCCACCCATCTATTCCATTTGAACCCCCACCATCAGTTCATTCAGTTTTTAAGTTGCAACACAACTTACTATTTTTAGCAGTTTTTTCAGGTCTTGAACTTCCAGAGCCATTTTGAGATCCTAAACGACGTTTTTTGGGAAAACAAAAGCAACAAAGGTCCATGGACTGATTTTTCTCACATTGAAAGTTGAAATCCTTGAATATATATTTATAACAAGCTATTGAGCGCGTCAAATGGAGATCGGATGCAAAAGTTACGTCCCCGAGAAGTTGAAACACCAATTTACCCAAATGGGACCCATAGTTTTGGCGCTTCATCTCCTAGGGTTAGGTTTTCAGACGTTTTAGTTTCTCTATTATTTCTCAATAATAAATAGGCCCTATAGTCTCATTGTAACAAAGTTCAGAGGTCTGTAGGTACCACATCTCTTCTCAGAGATTCGCTTCCAGCACCCTAACTATTTTATTTCCGTTATGTCTATAAGCATATTTCTGTTATTTGATATTACTGAAATGAAGCATTATTTTCATTGCATCTCTAGTTTATGGTTATTTCTGTATTCTATTGCATTCCGCATAAATTCGGATCAATTATCTTTCTCAAAGGAATATCTTTTGAAGAATTTTCCTAGGTTTTATCCAACAGCTACATGGACGAAGTTGTAGGGTCAAAGATGGGGGTCAAGGTTGAAGTTGGAATCAAGTTGAAGTAGGATTGAGATTTTTTGATCTAAACCACTTGGAAGAGATTCTTGGAGGGTTGACTTGGTGCTTGGAAGAGGACTTGGTCTAGGGTTTGGGTCTTGGTTTTCTCATTTGAGGTAGATTATATAAGAAGAAAATAGACTTTTGGGTTTTCCCCTTGGAGGTATTTTTCCCTGGCTTGGAGCCTAATTTCTGTGTCCATTTTCTTTACTATTTTTCTCTTTACATTTGTTTGATGAAAATAACTAATAAATAAAAATAAGAAGATAAATAAATTTCACAGGAAAAAATTAAGGAATAAGGATAAATTAAATTAATAGCTTCCCTACTGCATTCTCCAACATGGCATCAGAGCTAAGGTGAACAAGAAAAGGCATTTGGAATGACACAAATAATGGTTTTATTTTCAAGGGGAATAACTTGCAGAAGGACACGAGGAAAGAAGAAGAAGACCTATTGATATAGAAGGAGGGTTACTACACTAAATAAGACCTCATCATCAAGCTCTCATTGAAAGTTCTCTTGTATACTTCATCATATTGATAAAGGAAGGAAGCAACAAGGAGTATTGGAATCATCACTCACTCTTTGAAGTTGTTTGAAGATATCATTTTTGAAGTCTTCCTAGAAGGCATCTTTCTAGGGCATCTTTAAAGTCTTCATGGAGGTCTTGAAAAATTCAAGATAGTTGGGGACATCATCGAGAATAAGGACTCTTGGTTGAAAAGTAAGTAGTATACTATTTTATATGTCTCATTCTACAAATAACATGGTTTTATTTTTCAATGAAAACAACAAGCTTGTTGGGTTATAAAATTTCCTAGCATGGAAGAAAAGAATTCAATTCACACTCACAAAAAATGAAGTCTTTGAGTATGTTCGTGGTGAAGTTTCTGAACCAAGAAAAGAGAAGATTCAAGAATTAGAAAATTATAATAAATGGGAAGTAATATCACAATGAATCATTGTGGAATCATTAAAAGATCATCTTGTTCCTTTTTCTGCTAATTTGAAGACATCTAAGCCTATGCATGATAAGCTAGTAAAGTTGTATTCTATAAGTACATCATGTGAAAAGGTTTTCTTGAGAAATCAACTTGATAGAATACAAGAATCCAAGTATGAATAAATGGCCACCTATCTAATGAGATCTGAAAAATAAGAGACCGATTGTAACGAATTGGGGAGACTATTTCCGACCCTGAAAGGACTCTTT
The DNA here is from genome assembly GCA_034641835.2 of Pinus albicaulis. NCBI lineage: Eukaryota > Viridiplantae > Streptophyta > Pinopsida > Pinales > Pinaceae > Pinus > Pinus albicaulis. The sequence goes on from JAXQQM020070051.1 coordinate 44,761, forward strand.
GTGTATTAAATTCTTTCTACTTGATTGGAGTAGTTTTTCAACTAGAATCTACTCAGATAAATATACTGCACCTTTTGAGGAATTGTGGGCTAAATGTATCTTGGAAGAATCTAGGATCAAGAAAAAGGATGACACTGAATCAAATGATATATCTCAAGCCTTCATTGCATGAACCAAGAATTTGAAGAAAGGGAAGTTTGGAAAGTCCAAGAAGAAGAAAAATATGTCCAAGATTCAATTCTTTGGATGCAATGAGTATGGACGCTTTAAAAGGGATTGTGCAAAAAATAAAGTGAACAACACAAGGAAGGAAAGAAGTGAAGCTCAAATAGTCGAGGAAAGGGGAGACACTAAGAAGAAGTTGAAAATCGAAGATCACAAGTATCTCTATTATTGAAGGAGGTCTCATTTCGATCAGTGATTCCACTTATCAGGAGGGGTCACATCCACTAGTCCAAGATGCTCTTCGAATACCAAGAACTTACATTTCGGCAAAGCCTTTGTGAGTATATCCGAATCTGCTCATATATTGATATGTGATGGAGTAGAACGACTCCTATCTGCACCATGTATCAAATGAAGTGATATCGGAACTATATGTGCTTGAAATTTTCATGAAACATGGGATTCTCTACCAGAAGGACCCCGCTCTTGTTGTTGCAATATATAAATGTAGTTTCTAGGACCTGCTCAAGTAGCTCTCCAAATGGATTCCTCCACCAAAATTCTTCACAACTAGCCATGCCAATGACAATATACTTTGCCTCGACTGTAGTTAATGCTATAGACTTCTGATTCCTGCTCATCCAAGATATTAATGACAGATCCAAGACTAAAAGAAAATCTAGACGCACTCTTTCTGTCAATAAAATTTCTTGACCAGTCAACATTAGTGTATCCATGAAGTCAAACATCTCCGACATAATATCTCAGACCAAGTATGATCGTCCTATGCAAATATATAAAAATGTGTTTGGTAGTGGTCCAATGTGCATGGAGAGGCTCAGTCATGAATTTAGTCAACGTGTTCTATGTAGCTTATGTTTGGACGAGTGTTCACTAGGAACATAAGATCCCCAATCAATTGTCGATACTTGGATGGATTCACCAAATTGGGTCCTCTAGCTTATCCACATAACTTCTTGAATTTCATTTCCATCGGTGTGGGTAGTGACTTGCATTCTTTCATTCCAAATATCTCCAATAACTTCACGATATATTTCCTTTGTGAAAGGAAAATATCACTGGGCCTTTGTCATACCTCAAGGCCTATAATGTAGTGCATGAGTCCAAGGTCCTTCATCTCGAATTCAAAGGCTACATCCCTCTTTCACTTGATAATTATTGGGAAAAATACTGAGAGGCGGGGGGTGGGGAATCAATATTTTAAAACTCACAATAATATTTTCTTTTCAGAATTATGTACGCGACTTTTGTTAGGGTCCAACCCTAACCCATTTATTTATGTCATAAGCCCATAAGGGCCTAGTCCGAGTCATAGTTAGTTGGTTGAGCCAATAAAGCCTGTAAGAGGTTATCTGCATTAATAATAATTGTAAGTGGTTGACCCACATTCTAGAAAAGGGACCACAATTAGTTATAAACGAGCCTTAATAAATAAAATGTTTAACCCATTATTATGTCAGGTACCACGAGTAGTTAGGGTTTTGGATGTTATTAGGCTATAAATAACATTATATAGAAGGACAAAGGATTGTGTCGTATTGTAATTGAGCTATGCTCTGTTGGAGGTTGCCCCCTTGAAGAGGCACGTGAACATTGTATCTTGTTTTTGCATAATGAATTATATCTGTTTCTTGTCTATTTTCTGGTGATATCTATATGTCTCAACTATTTTGTTTCATATTTCTTGTTGTCTGGCTCGTCTAATAGGTCAAGTGCATAACAAGCAGTATCAGAGCTCTTTCCAGGGCCAGCGGGACCTCCAGTTCACAGATTTTTTTTTTTGAGGCTAGAGACCTATTTCGACGTCTTTAAACCACATGATCTATCATTGAGCGCATAAACTTGTGGATTTTGGGAAGCATGCATGCAGGAAATACAAGAGGTGGTCACATTTTTTGGACTCCCTTGTAACTCTTGTGGGTACCCCTTCGAGTAGTAGCGCATTAGATAGAACCACGCATAGAAAGAACTCCCATGTACCCTCGGGTATATAGGAGCCCCCTGTTGAGTCCCAAACTGGCATCTTTCCTATACACCTTTTTAGACTTTTTCCATTTACCTGGACCTCCTAAGTCATCAACATCATTGCATATTAATCATAAAAGAGCATTTAAAGTGGTTTTTAACTATGTTTTGTGTCTGTTGTTTGAATTAGATTTTTTCTCATTGAGCTGCAGAATCTTGTCACTTTCCGCAGCTGCTTCAACTTTCCGCAGCCATTTTGTTAAAGTCTATATTGCAGGTGTCTTCAGGCAAATCAAGCCACATGGGCAAGTTGGAAATGATATGGACATGGACCGAGTCCTACTGGCTCAGTCGAATTCACCAAAGAAGGCCGTGGTCAAAGGTAGTCAAGCGGTGGTCAACCTAAGAGTCCTACGGTGACAGAACTCCGTTTTTCACCACGTGAAGACTTGCGTGGCCGTTTCTAAATCTCAGGGGACATATCAACACCTGTGAACTGCTCCATAAGCCGAATCCAACGGCCACTCTCCATAGATTTAATCTTCACGGCAGCCATAATGCTAGATTTCTGGACGTGGTTGTTCACGTGTCTTTTATCAGCGCAGAATGTAGGAAATTAGTTATGTCATCCTCTATTATAAATAATGCGTTCTCATACGCATATTAGTTAGCTGGTGTAATGTAATTTTGGCTATCAAGAAAGCCCACTGTGCCGTGACATTATTTCCTTGTTATGACTGCATTTTAAATATATGAGAAGACTCTGTTCATAAGTATAATTCGTGGTTGATAGCTGTTGCCTGAGGATTGTGCAGAGGGCCCCTGCACACGCCAAGGTTTTGTGTATTGCTGTATCGTTTCATGCTTTATTTCCTTACGTTCATTATGCCATAATCATTCACGTGTATATATTACATCTCTTATGGTATTAACGTTTTATTTTTGTTCGTAATTTTTCATGCTTTATACTGCTGTTAACTGATCAGTATCTTTGTTTCATATTATAGTAGGCAGCCCAGGCATTTGCACATAGTTTTACAATGACTAATGACATGGAATCAATCTTGTCCTTCTGCTGATTTCTTTTTCTTAATTTTTAATTCTAGCATTGTTTTATTCATTTCAGTTTTGTACATTTGCTTTACTAGTTAGTTAGATATTAAACTGCTCATGTCATTATCAGTTACCTCCGAAAGCCATAGCGAGACTAATGGTGAGGGATTGCAGTATGAATGTGTAGTTTGATGTTAGTTTATTTTTCTGCAAATTAGATATTAAATTGCTCATGTCATTATCAGTTACCTCTGAAAACCATAGCGAGACTAATGGTGAGGGATTGAAGTATGAGTGTGTAATTTGGTATTAGTTTATTTTTCTGCAAATTAGATATCAGATTACTCAAGTTGTTTATGATTACCTCCGAAAGCCATAGCGAGACTAATGGTGAGGGGTCAGAATATGAGTTGATGTGATTTGATTTTAGCCTTACTTTGCTTGCAATCTTTGGATTTCTTTGAGTACATTTTCTTTTGTGTTTAGACAGCGGCAAGGATAATGGGTTTCATGATCAATAGTTCACTGTTTGTTTAACTACTATAGTGGCACATTTTCATTTTCTTTTAGGAATTAATTTTGTCATTGTATGTTTCAAAATCCTTTTGAAGTTTGAAAGTTTGGGAAATCATTATAAAGGACATCATTGCCTTGAACATTCATAACCATACTTGTCTTTTAGAATTTCCATCTCACATTAGGAAACCAACCAAGATAAATAAAAACCCAAAAACGAAAAAAAGTAAGAGATAGGTTATCTTGCACATATAGTGCACCACACTTCGTCAGCTTACGAATCCCGGATTGACAAATTAATGTAGCAATTTAGGACACAATAAATTGACCAAAAATTTTGGCGTCGTTGCCGGGGAAGTGTAACTAGGTAGCCAATTTCTTAAAATATATATATATATATATATATATATATATATATATATATATAAAGAAGGGAAAACTTGATAACTTCTTGAAGTATGCTCTCCTCTTGCACCTAGTGTGATCTGGAGGATCAGAAAAGAGAGTTATTGGTTCAGTAATTTCTTAAGTATGCTCTCTTCTTGCACCTAGTGTGACCTGGAAGATCAGAAAGAGAATTATTAGCCCAACTTTAAATATATATATATATATATATATAAAATGACATGCATAGAGCAAGAGATTCTAGGGGAAGGTTTATAGCTAAAGCCAAGAGTTCGATTTTCACAACTCCATCTTCTTCAAGGCATAGACAAGATTCACCACCATCTACCCCTAGCCTTAAGATTCTTGGAATTCAAGGAGCAGCTGAATTAGAGGATTCTCCTATACCACCTACCAAATCTCATTTAGAAAAAGACCCTTTCTTTACTTCTACAGGAGAGTATATTGTAATCAAAGAAGTAGAATCACCTGAAGAAGAAAAGGAAGAAACTCCCTCTCATCCTCCCTTGATAGAAGAACCAGAGGACTCTAAGGACTCTGAAGAAACTATCATGACAGAGGAAGTAGTAGATGGATTCGCAGGTAGAGGTAGAGGTAGAGGAGGAGGAAATAATGGAGGCAACAATGGTGGAGGTGGAGGTAATAATGGAAGAAATAGGGAAGGAGACAACTCGTTTGGATTCCCTATAGTTGATGAGGAAACTCATACAACGATGAAAAAAATCTCACCATCTGTCCTCCCCAACTTTTATGGATTGCGAAGTGAGGATCCTGAAACATTTCTGTTTGAGTTTGAAGTTGTGTGCCGAACCTATGACTATATGGAAGACTCTCAAAAACTCAAACTGTTTCCTTCAACATTGAAGGGAGCCGCTTTGAAATGGTTCATGGGATTAGTCACCCAATCTATTAGGACTTGGAATGATATGAAACAAAAAATTTTGGATAGATACCCGGACTATTGCATGCCCACTAATCACAAGGATGAGGTATTCAAAATGGTACAAAAAGAAGATGAAAATTTGGAGGATTTACTTGAAAGATTTCAATACAACTTAAAAAGAGCAAAGATGAGAAACTTAGATGAGGAAACTTTGAAAGCCCTTCTATTTAAAGCCATCAGAGATGAATGGATAGATATTTTAAACATGATGGGGAAAGGAGACATTTCTCAACTTCCACTTCGTGACATAACAGAACTATGTGTCCATCTCTCAAGGGGAAAATCTAAAACGAGAAAAGGGCCTAGAGATCCTTCTCTTATCAGGGCAAACAAATCTGCAACTGGATCAGTAAGTAGGGCAGAGATTGGCAATATGCTTGATGAATTCAAAACTGATATCTTAGGGAGCCTTAGTGAACAACTAGACACCCTTAAGATCCAAAACAAGCAGAAAGAAGAAACATATGCTCTAGCCATCTTTTGTCCGGAATGTAGGAAGAAACATGCTTTAAGGGAATGTCCCTTGGATGCAAAAGTTGTAGAAACATGTATGATTTGCTCAGAGAATCATGAGACCAAGGATTGTCCTTCAATTCCTGGACTCGAAGCTGTCTTTCAAGAAGACCCAAATTCAGTAGAATCTCTCTGTTTTGTTGCAAGAAGACCTTGGCAGGGACAAAAAACTCAAGGGTTTAACAATCCTATGAATCTTCAAACCCCACCAAATTGGAATCCTTGGCAACAACCTTGGCCCCAACATCAAAATCCATATCAGCCATGGGTACAAGGGATGCAAAATCCTTATGGGAGATTTCCTCAATTTTATCAATATCCTCCATCTTTTCAAAATCAACAAGCTCCACAACTTCCAAACCCAAATCCACAACTTTCATTGCCATTTCCACAACAACAACCTTCTCAAAAAAATCCAAATCCTCAACTCATGCTTCCATTCCAACAAAAGACAAATCAACTTCCAGCTCAGCCATTGCCAAATCCTAACAATAAAAATCCTCAGAATACTTACATGATAGAAGGACAACAATTTCCTACCTATATGATTTTTCCTCTCAATGATGTACAACTCAGGTCTGGTAGAGTTTTAGAAAAACCTTCTATAGATGTCCAAGAGCAAGATACCTCTAAGGAGGACTCTCTTAAAGCCAATAAGGGTTCTGAGGAAGCATCTCTTCAAAACTCAAACATTCAAAAAGAGAAATAAAAGTTAACACCCACAACTCCTATAGTTGAGCAACCTGCATCTTCATCCACACCTCCTTTTCTTGAAAGATTACAAATTGATAAAGGGGTGGAAAAACAAATCTTGTTGCCTAACTATGATTTTCTAGATGAATTAAAGAATGTTTGTATCAAGATTCCCTTGCTACAAGCCATTAGAGAGATTCCTATTCTAGCAAAAACAATAAAGGAGTTGAGTCTCAAAATACCAGGAAGGAAACTAAAAGATACAAGAAGAATCCACCTGGTAGGAAAAATTGCAGATATTATGATGGGAAAAATTACCATGCAGAAGTATGTAGATCCAGGAAGTCCAATTGTCAAGACACATATAAATGGGATAGAAATTCCAAACACATTGATTGACTTAGGGGCTGCTATCAACATTATGAGTAGACAGACTATGGAACAACTAAAACTTCCTAACCTTCTTTTTACACCTACTTTACTGCAACTTGCAGATTGATCAATTATTAAACCAGATGGTGTATTAGAAGATATTTCAGTCTCCTTAGATTCTTGGGAATATCCGGTAGATTTTATGATTTTGACTCCCAAGAGTAATCTAGGAGGGCACCCACTTATCTTAGGAAGACCTTGGCTAGCCACAGCTGATGCTTTCATTAGTTGTAGATCTGGGGATATGTACATTTCTAATGGTAACTCGACAAAGAAATTCAATTTGTATCCTCCAGCAAAAGCAATCACAGAAGTAGGAGACAATGAATGGGTCGATGATGAGGACACTATACAACTTGTCTTTACCATTTCTGAAATCAGTGAGGATAGTCAAATTCTGAACACATTAGAAAATTTTGAGACATCTTCAGAATATGACCCCACACAATTTCAATTGGAATCTGACATAGAATATTTATCATCAAGACAAATGTCTCTTTACTCTATGGAAGAGTTTGGTAGTTCTATCATTGAGATTTTTCCAGGAAAAACATTGAATATAAACAAACATTTGGAAAAGTCACAACAAGAAGAACTAACCAAAATCTTGCAAAAACATTCTACTGCATTTGCATGGGAGTATACTGACATGAAAGGTATTGATCCTAAGACTTCCATCCATCATATCTATATTGAGGAAAACAATATACCAATCAGACAACGTCAAAGAAGGATGAATCCAAATCTTAGGGAGATAGTGAAAGAAGAGCTCCAAAAACTACTCAATGTAAACTTCATTTATCCAATTTCAGATAGCCGATGGGTTTCTCCTTTGGTTATAGTACCTAAAAAGAATGGTAAATGGAGGGTATGCATTGATTACAGAGAATTGAACAAAGCAACTTTGAAGGATCACTTTCCTTTGCCTTTTATCGATCAGGTATTAGATACATTAGCAGGTAAAAAGTACTTTTCATTTTTGGATGGTTTTAGTGGCTATAATCAAATTCACGTAGCACCTGAAGATCAAGATAAGACCACATTTACTTGTCCATGGGGAACTTTTGCCTACCGAGTGCTTCCTTTTGGGTTATGTAATGCACCAGCAACATTCCAAAGAGCAGTACTAGGAATTTTTTCTGATCTAATCCATGATCGTGTAGAGGTTTATATGGATGATTTTACAGTTTATGGTAATTCATTTGAAGAGGCATTAGAAAATTTGGAAAAAGTTCTCATAAGATGTAAAGAAACAAACCTTTCATTAAGCCATGAAAAATGCTTTAAGATGTTTACTGAAGGGATTGTTTTAGGACATCATATTTCAGGAGATGGAATTAAAGTTGATAGATCAAAAGTTGAAGTCATCTCCAAGTTGCCTATTCCAAATTGTCAAAGAGATGTTAGAATTTTTTTAGGATTTACTGGTTACTATAGAAGATTTATAGAAAACTTCACTAAAATAGCATCTCCACTCTTCAAATTGCTTACAAAAGACTGTGAATTTAAATGGGATCCTGATTGTCAATCAGCTTTTGAAACTTTGAAAACAAGAATATCTGAAGCACCTATCTTGAGAGGACCAAATTGGAAACTTCCTTTCCATATTTCTATAGATGCTTCAGATACAGCTCTTGGAGCTGTGTTGGGTCAAAAAGATTTAATTCCTTATGCCATTTATTACACCAGTAAAAATTTGACTCCCACCGAGTTGAACTATACTGTGACTGAAAAAGAGTTCTTAGCTGTTGTTCATGCAATTAATAAGTTTAGACATTACATAACAGGCTATGAAACTTTTATTCATACTGATCATTATGCAATTAGATATTTAATGAACAAACCTGTTACTAATGGCAGAGTGACAAGATGGCTTTTACTTTTGCAAGAATTCAATATTACTGTGTTGGATAGACCAGGAAAACAGAATACAGTAGCTGATTTCTTGTCTAGAATACAGAATACTAAAGAAGATTCTCCCGTAGAGGATAAGTTTCCTGATGAATACTTGTTTGCAGTAACTATTAAGACTCCTTGGTATGCAGATATTGCTAACTATTTGGTTACAGGGAAACTACCTCCACATTTATTTCCAAGTGAAAAAAGAAAGATTATTCAGGAGAGTTCAAAATATTCATGGATTTCTAACGAATTGTTTAAAACAGGGCCAGATCTTGTGATCAGAAGATGTGTCAGGGAAGATGAAATGCCTGATATTCTTAAGGCATGTCATGATGAACCATGCGCCGGACACTTTGCGGACAAAAGGACGGCCTATAAAATCCTTTCCTTGGGATATTATTGGCCTTCTCTCTTCAAAGATGCAAAACAATATGTCAAAAGGTGTGATAGCTGCCAAAGAGTAGGGAAACCTACCTTTTCAAATGAAATGCCATTGCAAACACAGGTACTCATTGAACCCTTTGAAAAATGGGCTTTAGATTTCATTGGACCTATTAATCCACCATCTAAGCAAAAGAAGTATATATTGGTTTGTACTGATTATGTTACTAAATGGGTGGAAGCCAAAGCATTAGTGTCTGCTACTGAAAATTCAGTTGTTAATTTTCTTTATGAGGATATTTTTACTCGCTTTGGTGTTCCAAGAGAAACTGTGACAGATCAGGGAAGCCAATTCACATCCAACCTGGTGGAGAAGCTGATGGAAGAATACAAAATCAAGCACAGAAGATCTACTCCTTACCATCCACAAGCAAATGGTCAAGTAGAGTCTACAAACAAAGTTCTCGAAAGCATCATCACCAAAACTGTTCATCTACACAGAAGAGATTGGACAGAAAGGCTTCCTGAAGCCTTGTGGGCCTATAGAACTACATGGAGAAATACAACAGGACATTCTCCCTATGAACTTGTTTATGGGAAAGAAGTCCTACTCCCCATTGAGTTCCAAGTCAAGACCTTCAAGATAGCAGTTCAGTTGGGGATGGACTTATCAGAAGCCCAAAAGCATAGAATGGAGCAGTTGAATGAGCTAGATGAGATCAGACAAGAAGCAATTCTAAGAACCGATCTAGTTCAATATCAAAGAGCTAAAATGGCATGAAAATAAATTTTTCATTTCACTAGTAAAAATTTTCTTTCATGACCATTTTCATTCAGTCAGTTATCATCTATCCATCTCCATTCACCCAAATAATTGCTGTGTTAGTTTCCGCAGCCAGAAGCAGTTTCTGTAGCCACCACTCTATTTTTCAAAAAATTTACAGTCAGATGTTAGTTCAACAATCATGAAATCAAATGCAGGTATGAGGACATATTATGAATACATGAGGCATTCAAAAGCATCAACGAGGAGAAACTGATTGAAGACTAATGAAAAATGGCAAGAATTCCAAGGTATGAGTAGAAATTTATTTCAAATGGCATTCAAGCACATTTTTACATAGTTATAAACCATAGCTCCATTATATGCAATGATTGCGTTGATAACTCCGTAACCATCCCACGATCTCTATACGATTCCCCACAATCCTTGCATTCATTTTTAAACGGCCTCATAATCAAGCCTCCGATATTCACTAATGTTTGGCTATACTTTGATACTCCACCTATAATTATGGAACGTAGTTGATTTGACTACGGCTTCTCTCAGCCGCATAAAATCCGTAGTCGTTGCATAAACGTGCTTGCATCTACTCTGCAGCCACCCAATTTTAAAATATTGCCGGATGCGTTTTACTCCCCCTACTGTTCTATTGATCTCACGGCTGCATTTCCATCGTGCTCACATAAGCCTTCACCCCATTTTTTTCTCTGTTCCGCTTCATTCTGTGTACCTATTCTCTGATATCCGCTTACAGTCACTGGTCTCCTTCATAAACCCTGATCATTTTTGCCGTCTTACCTCCGTTAAACCCTCTTCACGCAGACGAGTTCTAAAGTACAGAAGGAAGGATGGGTCAGTTGTTGAGAACAGAACCAGAGGGACCCAAATTTATGGAAGGATACCCGCAAGTCAAAGACATATTGAAAAAGGAAAAATGGCTTCGGTTTATTCAAAAGTTTAAAGGCTACAATAAGGAGGTAACAAAAACTTTTGCGAGGTCTTTCAATGGTCTGGAGGTAGAAATTGGGGACCTCAAATTTACAGTGACTGAGGCATCCATAGCAGCAGCTACAGAACTCCCTCAAGAAGGTGAACGCTAGTTCAAGAACAAGAGCATTGGCGAGGAAGCCTGGAGAGTGATCCTACGTAACCCAGGTATGGATGTCACCATTTTCAAAAAGGGAATTCCTGTTCATGCTTTAAAAGAGGAGTGGGCCAGTTTACTGTTGGTTATTCAAAATTTTATCACTTGTGAATGCCGTTTTGGATCAATGTACATGTATCATACCCGACTGTTGATGAATTTCCTAGACAACCAGTCCCTCAATCTGCCATACTTTTTACTAAACAGTTTGAAAAAGATGTCTGTAACCGTCCAAAATCATCTGGGGGACGTAGAACCACATTTGTATCACCATGGTCTCGTGAAAATCTTGATAGAAAAACAATTAAAGGAGAAAAAGGACACTTGGGAGCAGTTTTTAGTTAGAAATTTCTTTGAAGAACCCCAAGAAACCCCTGAAGGCAGTACATTAAAAAGAAGTAGAAGAAAGAAAACAGATGATAAAACTCAAAGCACTCCTACTAACACAGTTGAAAGAACTAGTAGAGAGGAAAGACTGTCTAAAAGGAGGAAGGAAAAGACTGAGGGTAAAAAGCCAACAAAATCAAAAGAGAAAAGAAGCATTGAGGTTGTGCATCAAACCCCTTCCTCAGAAGAAGACCATCAAGTATTTTCTGAGAGACTAGTTCACCTTCAGGAACAGTCAGCTATGGCCAAAAAGAAAGGAAAAGAAAAACAGAAGGAAAAAGACAGTAGTCCACAGCATGTAAGAAGAAGCACCAGGCTTAAAAGAAAGTGGAGGAAAGCACAAACAAAAGGACCCCATTTTATTGATTTGGGAGGAGGAACACCTGAACAAACTCCAGCTAGCCGTAGTCCACCTCATTCTCAGCCAAACGTTGAAAATAGTCCTCAAGATGTTGACATGAGTCCTTTTCGGCCAGATTTTGAAGTCAATTCTCCTCCACAGCATTTTGGGGACAGCCCAAGGAAAACGACACCCGAGATAGATCCAAAGCAACAAGAGGTGTATGATTACATAGAATCCTTAGAAAGAACAGCCACGGGTCCCAGCACTTCATCCACTCAGCCTCACACAGCACAAGAAGCTCTAGTCCAATCGTTGAAACAAGAAGTCTTTGAGTTGGAGGCTTTAAATAGACATATTAAAAATGAAAATGAAGCATTAAAGGAGAAAAACAGATTGGACAAGATCATTCATGATAACACTATGCTACATCTGGGACTGTGGCACAAAAAGAACAGGAAATTGAAGAAGAAATGCAAGAAGATAAGTAGAGCACTGATTAATCTCAAATTCAGATGCTTGATGAAGAAGCCCAGGATGTTAGCAACACCAAGAAAGAGGAGAAGAGGACTAGATGTACTGGCAGAGGTATCAGGGCATATGAATTGAAGGAGGATGATCAAAATTTTGGTTGCATGGGGACATGCAACACCTTCACAGTGGGGGTATGTTGAGTCCCAAACTGGCATCTTTCCTATACACCTTTTTAGACTTTTTCCATTTATCTGGACCTCCTAAGTCATCAACATCATTGCATATTAATCATAAAAGAGAATTTAAAGTGGTTTTTAACTATGTTTTGTGTCTGCTGTTTGAATTAGATTTTTGCTCATTTAGCTGCGGAATCTTGTCACTTTCCGCAGCCATTTTGTTAAAGTCTATATTACAGGTGTCTTCAGGCAAATCTGCCACATGGGCAAGTTGGAAATGACATGGACATGGACCGAGTCCTACTGGCTTAGTCGAATTCACCAAAGAAGGCCGTGGTCAAATGAAGCCAAGCGGTGGTCAACCTAAGAATCCTACGGTGACAGAACTCTGTTTTTCACCACGTGAAGACTTGCGTGGCTGTTTCTAAATCACGGGGGACATATCAACACCTGTGAACGGCTCCATAAGCCGAATCCAACAGCCACTCTCCATAGATTTAATCTTCACGGTAGCCATAATGCTAGATTTCTGGACGTGGTTGTTCACGTGTCTTTTATCAGCGCAGAATGTAGGAAATTAGTTATGTCATCCTCTGTTATAAATAATGCGTTCTCATACGCATAGTAGTTAGCTGCTGTAATGTAATTTTTGTTGAAAAGAAAGCCACTGTGCCGTGACATTATTTCCTTGTTATGACTGCATTTTAAATATATGAGAAGACTCTGTTCATAAGTATAATTCGTGGTTGATAGTTGTTGCCCGAGGATTGTGCAGAGGGCCCCTGCACACGCCGAGGTTTTGTTTATTGCTGTATAGTTTCATGCTTTATTTCCTTACGTTCATTATGCCATAATTATTCACGTGTATATATTACATCTCTTATGGTATTAACGTTTTATTTCTGTCCATAATTTTTCATGCTTTATACTGCTGTTAACTGATCAGTGTCTTTGTTCCAGATTACAGTAGGCAGCCCGGGCATTTGCACATAGTTTTACAATGATTAATGACATGGAATCAGTCTTGTCCTTCTGCTGATTTATTTTTCTTAGCTTTTAATTCCAACACTGTTTTATTTATTTCAGTTTTGTACATTTGCTTTATTAGTTAGATTAGATATTAAATTACTCATGTCATTATCAGTTACCTCCGAAAGCCATAGCGAGACTAATGGTGAGGGATTTAAGTATGAGTGTGTAGTTTGATATTAGTTTATTTTTCTACAAGTTAGATATTAAATTGCTCATGTCATTATCAGTTACCTCCGAAAGCCATAGCGAGACTAATGGTGAGGGATTGAAGTATGAGTGTGTAATTTGGTATTAGTTTATTTTTCTGCAAATTAGATATCATATTACTCAAGTTGTTTATGATTACCTCCGAAAGCCATAGCGAGACTAATGGTGAGGGGTGAGAATATGAGTTGATGTAATTTGATTTTAGCTTTACATTGCTTGCAATATTTGGATTTCTTTGAGTATAGTTTCTTTTGTGTTTAGACAGCAGCAAGGGTAATGGGTTTCATGATCAATACTTCACTGTTTTTTTAACTAGTATAGTGGCACATTTTCATTTTCTTTTAGGAATTAATTTTGTCATTGTATGTTTCAAAATCCTTTTGAAGTTTGAAGTTTGGGAAATCATTATAAAGGACATCATTGCCTTGAACATTCATAACCATACTTGTCTTTTAGAATTTCCATCTCACATTAGGAAACCAACCAAGATAAATAAAAATCCAAAAACGACAAAAAGAGATAGGTTATCTTGCACATATAGTGCGCCACACTTCGTCAGCTTACGAATCCCGGATTGACAAATTAATGTAGCAATTTAGGACACACTAAATTGACCAAACACCCCCCCAGGAAACCCTGAAGCCTAATCATAGTTCAGCCATCGGTCCTCTCGCTACTACAATACACTAAGAAAAACACTCGGGGAGATTACTCACACGTAAAACGGGGTAGTCGGGTAGCACGACTAAGGGTACGAATGATATTCTTTAGTTGGTGCCCTAAAATATTGGGTCGAATACTATTGTTGGACCCCTGTAGATATTGTGATCTGTAGCACCTGACACTCCTTGTGACCATAGTTTCCTCATATATCTGAAGATCGCTCCTATTCCCTATCTTGCTTAGATCTACCAATTTTGATCCACCGACGTCTTCCATCTAGCTTTCTCGAAATTTGCAGCAGAGATTTGGCTCAGAGTACAGTAAGGGTTTTTGCTGTCATTGTCCAGATCCGATTCTTGTGGCACAGTTGACGGTAACTAGACTTCCAGGTCCAGCTAGTCTAGTCTAGGCCGAATTTTTGCAAAATATTTGGCATTATCAATCTTTTGGGTATTTGGCCACTACAGTATTGATCAGTGAGGAGTAAAACTCCATTTTGGAGCCATTTTGGGACGCTTTCTGGAGACCTATCCCATAAGACTTAGGACGGCAAGATGATCACAGTGGTACCATTCACTTACCAACCCACAATTTCAGGCGATCCCAAATCTGGACTAGTGCATGTACGAAACGCGCTCGCAAGTCATGGCTGCAGAGAGGGTGAATGAAAGAATAGACAACCTCGAGACCCAAATTTCTACACTTTCTGGAAAAATCAAGGAAGCTCTGTCTCTATGGACAACATGTACCAAGGAAGACACGCGTGGTGAAGCATATGAAGAAGGTGAATCCAACCATCACCTTCACTTCCATGGAGGGTCTCACTTTTTAGGTCAACGGGTGGCCAAGCTAGACATTAACAAATTTGATGGCTTGAACTCGACAATATGGTTGGCTCAAATAGCCCAATACTTCCTCCTTAATAATATCCATGATGAAGACACTAAAATAAGAGTGGGATAACTTTCCATGGACCAAGAAAGATGGCAATGGTGGCAATGGAATCAGAAATTTTAGCCACATCCACTCTCTTAGAACGTCTTTTCAAAATCCCTTTGTGAGAGTTTTGATTAGGATTCTCATTTCTTGGGACGTCTCGCTAAGCTCCGAAAAATGGGCACCGTCAGGGAATACATAGCTGCTTTTAAAAACTTGGCCATTAGAGCTGAAGGCTACTTAGATGCCTTTTATTTGGAATGTTTTATCAGTGGTCTGAAGGAAGCAATCCAAGCCCATTTTTGGATGCACCACCCCCTACTTGGTTGGACGCATGTAAAAAATCCTTAGAGGTGGAATTTTCCTTACACGCTCAGTCCAATTGGTCGATTTTTTTTGCAAAGACATGTCTTACCCAGGCCATGGGCTTCACCCAAAATCTAAAGGTTCAGAAGGTGTCTCTGTCTGAAATTGTCGAATGAAGGAAACAAGGACTCTGCTACTACTATGATGATAAGTACCCCCCATGGCATAAATGAAAGGAACCAAAATTTTTCCAAATTGATGCCACTGACAACAATACACCAAAGGAAGCTCCCAAACCTGACATGGATGAGGAAGAAGCGGGTGACACTCAAATAGAACCAGACTAGGATCTTGCAGCTACGCTAGATGAGCCATTTATATCACTACATGCCTTTGCTGGAATTTGTTCACCCTAAACTCTTAAAATCCATGGATTCATTAAACATAGGCCAGTAGTGGGGTTGATTGATAGCGGAAGTACTCATAACTTTGTCCATAAGAGGGTAGTGGAATCATCCCATTATTTTATAAGGGCCGTCTCTAATTTCCAAGTACCGATCACTGATGGGGGGACCATGAAATGTGAGGGTTGCTGTGAAAACATTAAGCTTCAAATGGGGGATTATCACCTTAAATCCCATATGATTTCAATTGAAATGGGTGGATGCGACATTATCCTTGGTGTAGAATGTATTCACACACTCGGCCCTATCACAATGGATTTCCAAGAGCTATATGAGCTTTAAGAAGGAATGCCACACTCATACACTGAGGGGACTCCATACAGGTGCTCCTACTATCCTCAACTTGTATAGAATGGAGAAGCTTTTAAAAAAGGGACATCATGGGGTGGTAGCCTAATTTAATTCCATCCAAACCATTGACTCCACCCCTCCCCAAATTCATTATCATATGCAATAGGTCTTAGATCGAGATCAACGGGTTTTTGACAAACCACAGGAGCTTCCCCCTTCTCGGGGTGAGCATGATCATAGAATCCATCTGAGCCCAGGAGCTCAACCACCAAATGTTCGTCCATGTCACTATCCTTTTGCCAAAAATAATGAAATTGAAAAAATCATCAAGGAGCTTCTAGAAGCAGGGGTTATTCATTCCAACACGAGCCCTTATTCATCTCCTGTAGTCATGGTTTTAAAGGATGGAGAATGGCGCACAGGTCTTGACTTTGGGGCCCTTAATAAGCTCACTATCAAGGAAAAATTCCCTATTCCTGTGGTGGATGATTTTCTTGATGAACTCCATGGTGCTAAATTATTTACCAAGCTTGACCTCCACTCTGGCTATCATCAAATACGAATGAAGGAAGTTGACATCCCCAAAACAACATTCTGAACTCATGAAGGCCATTATAAATTCTTGGTCATGCCATCTGGTCTTTGTATTGCTTCCTCCACTTTTCAAAGCCTCATGAACCACCTTCTGAAGCCTTATCTCAGAAATTTTGTCCTGGTATTTTTGATGATATTCTCATCTACAGTCTCAGCTGGGATAAGCACCTTCAGCATGTTGACGAAATACTACAATTGCTCCAAGACCATAAATTTTTTGTCAAACTCTCTAAGTGCTCCTTTGGAATGGAATAAGTTGAGTATTTGGGACACATTGTGGGATGTGATGGTGTAAAGGTTGATCCGAAGAAGATTCAAGCAATGCAGGATTGGCCCCAACCCAAAAAATTGAATAATTTTAGGGGATTCTTGGGTCTCAAAGGTTACTATCTCAAATTCGTCAGCAATTATGGATGTATTGCACGTCCCCTAACTAATATTCTGAAGAAAAATTCATTCTTATGGACTGACACCATGCAACAAGCTTTCATGGCTCTCAACAAGCCATGTGCTCCACTCCAGTTTTGGCTCTACATGACTTCACCAAATATTTTGTGATTGAATGTGATGCTTCCTGTATGGGAATTGGTGCAGTCTTAATGCAGGAAGGTAGACCATTAGCCTTCTCTAGTCAAAAATTCACTGGCAAACATCTGAGACAATCCACATATGAGAAAGAAATGATGGCCATGTTACATGTAGTCGACACTTGGCACCCATACGTATTGGGGCGACAATTCCGAATTTGTATTGACCATCATAGTTTAAAATATTTTCTAGAGCAACGTCTATCATCACCAAAAAAAAATAAATGGCTGGATATAATGTTGGGATATGATTATGAAATCATTTACAAAAAGGGACTTGACAATGTAGTAGTTGATGCCTTATCACGACAATTTAAGGATGAAGGCACCCTTTTAACCCCGATCAGATTGGATTGAAGGTGCTCATCGGGAATGGTTTAACCACCCCTCCTTGTCCCAAATCATTAATAACTTGAGAGACGATCCCAATGCCTCAACTGAATACTCTTGGCAGGATGAGGTTCTTTGTTACAAAGATCGAATAGTTCTCTTCCCAACCTCAGATCTCAAACCCCGCATCTTAGCTGAATTGCACTCATCTCCAACGGCTGGACATTCGAGATTTCAGAAGACTTATGCGCGCTCCCGCTGCTCCTTCTTTTGGACTAGCATGAAAGCTGACATTCTTACTTTTGTCTCTGAATGTGATGTATGCTAGCTTAATAATGAGGAAACAATCAAGCAACTGGGAACCTTACAACCTTTACCCCTCCCTACCTTAGTATGGACATACATCTCCATGGATTTCATTACTGGACTCCAAAAGTCCAGAAAAAAATTCGTTATCATGGTGGTTGTTGATAAGCTTTCCAAATATTCCCATTTTTGTGCTCTACCCCACCCTTTTACCCCAACATTGGTGGTGTAAATTTTCATGGAATATTCAAACTACATGGCATGTCAACATTTATTGTCTCTGATCATGAACCCACCTTCACCAGCGCATTTTGGCAAGGAATTTTCAAGCTCAAGGGCATGCAACTCTAACTCATTACATATTATCCTCCTCAAACTGATGGTCAGACAAAGGCAACCAAAAAATTCTTGGAAACCTATCTACGTTGTTTCACTTCTGACAACCAACATCAATGGGTCCAATGGCTACCTATAGTTGAATGGTGGTACAACACTAACTATCATGAAGCCACCAAGATGACACCTTATGAGGTTTTATATGGACAAATTCCACCATCACAAGTGTTTTACCTCCCCAGTTGTTCCAAAGTGTAGGAATTTGATCAACTCTTACAAAACTGTGATGCCATGCTCGCTCATCTAAAAGATAATCTACGTCAGGCTCAGAACACAATTAAGCAACAGGACGATCAACATTGTTCCAAACGATCATTTCGAGTAGGTGACCAGGTATTCCTGTGACTCCAACCATATAAGAAAATCTCTCTCAAAGAAAAAGGATGCCAAAAAATTGCACTGAAATTCTATGGGCCTTATCAAGTACTTCAACTTATAGGAGTTGTTGGCTACAAACTGGCTTTACCAACCACTTCACAAATCCACCCATTATTTCATGTTTCTTTCCTCAAGAAAGTGGTGGGGAACAATTGCAGGGTTCAAAAAAGTATGCCATAGTTAAATGAGGAAGGCTCACTTTGGCTCCAACGAAAACAGGTCCTCGATACTCGCAAACATCATCTTCATGGTCGTAAAATCAAGGAAGTACTAATCAAGTGGAAATACACCTCTCCAGAAGATGCCACATGGGAACCGGCCACTCTTCTTCAACAATTTCAGCAACTTCAGCCTTGAGGACAAGGCTGCTTTTTTATGGGGGAGGGCATGTTAGGGTCCAACTCTAACCCCTTTATTTATGTAATAAGCCCATAAGGGCCTAGTTCGAGTCATATTTATTTGGTTGAGTCAATAAAGCCCGTAAGCAGTTGTCCACATTAATAATAATTGTAAGTGGTTAACCCACATTCTAGAAAAGGGACCACAATTAGTTATAAATGGTCCTTAGTTAATAAATAAGGTGGTTAACCCATGATTATGTCAGGGACCATGAGTAGTTAGGGTTTTTTATGTCATTAGGCTATAAATAGCATTAGATAGAAGGACAAAGCATTGTGTCATATTATAATTGATGTCTACTCTATTGGAGGTTTCTGTAGAGGCAAGTAACATTGTATCGTTTCTGCGTCCCACATGAACATTCTCTATCGACAACTTGTCTATTTTCCGGTGATATCTATTTGTCTCTATTTTGTTTCATATTTCTTGTGTTTTGGTCAAGTCTAATAAAATAAGTGCATAACAAATTTCTTAACGCCAACTCACGTATACACGATTGTTATATAGGAAACTAGCATATGCTTAGTAAACTTATAAATCAGCTAATTATTTATCTGTTGAACTTAAATTAGAAAGTAATAGGTTCATCAGACATTTGATAAGCACTAAGCATGTACAATAATAACATAATAAAAAATCACACATAAGAGACACACATGAACACCAAGATTTAGGGTGGAAACCCAATGTGGGAGAAAACCACTACTGCTGTCGTCTTAGTCTTCAATCTTATTATTATCAAAAAATTATTACGTTCTTGTACTAGTGCAGAGTCATGCCAGTATGCAAGAACCCACCTGCTGAAGGCTACAACCTTCACTCATTCTCCAACTCCTAATGGAAGGGAGCTTCAACCCACTGATCTCGTTTACCATCACCCACTGGAAGGGAGCTTCAACCCCCTGATATAATCAACAGATACTATCGATAGGAAGCTTCAACTTCCTCACTGAATGCTCCAAGCCTTATCACCATCTTTGGACCACGTTTCATAAATTTTCACATTGGATCCACCTGATTTAACACATCACAACTTGTAGACCAGTTTTCATCACATAATCCATGCTGAACCATTTAACATCATATAAGCCAAATATCAAAACTGAAACTTATTACTGTACCCAAAAAATTCATATAATTCCTAAACACAACCATTGAACTGAACCAAACATTCACCAATCACTCAAATAATTAACCACTAAATTAAACTTTCTACCTAACCAAACACTTCCTTAATTTCAACGTAATGTGCTGAGATCACCGTAAATCAAACACATAGATGAATTGTGAACATCGCATCATCACACCAAATCAACTGCAACCATGATCATTCATAAACCAAAAGAAGATGTCTACTTCACCGAAGCCAGCTCACGTAACACCAAATCGAAGTTGCGACACCGCTATTATGTCCCACCGATCAAAAAAAATTTGCAAAAAAGGTTGCTTAAGCTGTGGATATATTTACCAACTTGTGCGTAAGTCTATCATGTGGTTACCAGCTTTCTTACAAATCACGCACCATAATGTGGGAGTGCCACTTGGTCCTGCCGTGCTCTTAATAGGGCTTGGTTCACCGACTATTAGATAGTCATTGTAGACAAGACACTAATCTTTATGATGCCCTTCAACTTTACACCGTATACACCATACACCTGCACATATGTCCTTCCCCTTCTCTTGGCATAGGCTTTGTATCTCTAAGTGTAGTGCAGCTAATTGGTTTTGAATATGCTGAGTCCCAACCTGTGTAGCTGAGACATGCAAGGCTTCTAATTTCATTGCAATCTCCACAACTTCAGCTTGCCTCCCAATCTTATTTTGATTTAATGACTAGCGCAGATACGGTAGCAACATGGCAATGAACCATTATTTGTGCTGCGTATCATTAATAGTAAATCCTCCATCTCTGATGGTGCACTTCAACCGCTAATCCACCTCCCACATGAATTCATTCACTTCTTGGTGTATTTCTTTTAACTCACCACACATTGAGCATATGATTTCGGCTTTTTGAATTGTTCCTTCTTTGTAGCCTTCGCATTATCGATTGTTGCATTAGGTTTCATTGCTTCATACCTCATGTATCACTCAGCCGCGCATTCTGAAAATGTAGTAGCCAACCGAAAATTATTAACATTAACATTATTGATCTATACCCTTATTCATACATCGTCCGTAATAACAAGAATTTGTCCATGTCTTCATTCTCAATACTATGGAAATTAGGGTAACTTCATGGAAGCATCCATATCGTGTTGTCCGGTCGTGTGTTGAGATTTAAACCATACCCAGCACCAGCCGCCATGCGGATGCGTTCGTTCGCAGCAGCCCATGTTATTTCTTGGTGCATGTCTATTTTTATTATACCTTAATTAAGATGGACATTAAACTGTAATATATTCTCAATGTGGACTTGAATGAGTTAACTGGAAGTGATAAATTCAGTTAGTTAGAGGATTTCGAGTTAGAGGTTGTTTGTGAGGCATGTAGAGTAATTCTAGTTGTAACAGAGTTCGAAGTGGAGTGGTGCATGAGTTGGTGAAAGTTGTAAACTAGTCTAACTCAGTTAAGTGAGTTGAACTCAATTGTGCTAGTTGTAATTGAAGATACACTAGTGAGAGATCTAGTGAATTAAATATTAATTAATTCACAATCAGTGATCTCACATGCAACTGAGGATTTACTATTATTAGCTGCATGCATGTCAGATCTAGTGGAGACCCAGTTGAGTTCTAGGTGAAAGGGAAGTTGACTATTAGTTGTAGGATTATTGGGTTGCACACATGCAACCAAACACCCATTGGAGTGCCCACGATACTTGCGTAGTCAAGGAAGGCAATAATTCCTATATTTTAGGGATATTTACCATCGTTAATTTTGCAAGGTGCATGTCAGTTCTGGAGGCTAAGAATTGGTTATGTGTTGGTCAGCTTTTTCTGTATGACAAAGGTGAGACAATTAGCCGAACACTGAGGGCTCTTGTGAGAAGAGTTTTGTATGTAATTGTTTCATGATCCATGCTTAATATTAAATATAAGATAATGGGTTTTTTAACAGAATCTTTTCCGGGAAATTATCTATGTTGTGTGATTGATATTTCTTCATGTTCATGTGATTAGCGATTTTTTTATTTTTTATTATTTTTGCAAAATATTTGTAGAAGCGATTCAGTATTTAACTTTAGTACATTGTTAGATTGGGTGAATCCAAGATATACATGCATATTGTAAAATTTATACAATTTATCAGAGCACAGGAAATTGCAGAAGTGAAGTGGGAGCTGAGTTTGTGACTGGATAGAATTTGAATTTGCAGAATGAATTTCTTGGTGCTACAGATGATTCAATATTGAAATGGATTTCAATGGATTGAGGTTAGAGTATGCACTCAAGGGCAGCTCGAACTACATTGCTTGGAAGGACATGATGGAAATAGTACTCAAAGATAATGGGTTGAATGAATTCATTGACAAAGATGTTCCTAAACCCGATGTTGCAGATGCTACAAATATTGATGCATGGAAAAATAAAGTGGAAAAGGCGAGGAGGATCCTGTTGGAGGGAGTACGATACCACATTATCTTAAGCCTCCATAGGAAAGCCACACCATATGAAATGTGGAAGGCTTTGATGGATCTATTCGTCTGTAGCAAGCGACCATAAGAAATTTGCGCTCAAAGACAAAGCGCTCAAAGATAAACTTAGGAAGACCAAGATGGAAAAGGGCGACCCCATTCCAAAATATCTAACAAAGTTTGTCTAATGTCGAGATGAACCGGGGAGCGTTGGAATAACAGTTGCTGATGATTATTTGGTGAGATTGGCTCCCCTAGGACTTCCCAAGAGTTGGCACAGTTATCAAGACTTTGTCAATGGAAGGGAAAAATTGCTAGATTGGGAATGATTGTGGTCAGATTTGGTGCAGGAGGAGTTCAAATATAACACCAGAGATGGATCTTCATCTAAGAATGAGGATGAAGAGTATTGTGATTTGGCTACCAAGGCGAGGAAGGGGAAGGGGAAGAAATTCCATTCTAAATCTGAGTCCAAGAATGGAAAGAAGCATGACATGTCCAAGGTGAAGTGTTTTCACTGTCACGAGCATGGGAATTTTGCTACTAACTGTCCATAAAATAAGAAGAACAAGAAGGCTGGAGGATCTACGACTGGTGAGGCCCTTGCCTCCGTTGGAACACCTAATTCTACATGGGTAGGTGTGGAATGCGAAAAGTCACAATGGAGTCCAAGTGACCTTGGAATGTGAAACCAAGAGTCACACCATTGTACTATAAATGTACATCTTTGTATAATGGAAAATAAGAAAGCCTCACGCTTATCTTTCATCGTGTGTTGAGTCTCTTGTGTGTGTGTGTTCATCCTTCTCATACACCATGTGTGTGCTTAACATGGTAGTGTTTTAACATGGCATCGTAGCGGCACTTGGCCCTGCCCAATTCTGAGTGAGCCATTTTGTGCTTATGGCTCGTGCATATCTCGCAAAATTCTTACAAGTACACATTCATCGCTCAAAGATTTTCTGCAGCTGCTCGTAAATTCGTTTTGAAAAGAGGAGCAGACATTTTGCAGCATTCCGGCATTTGTTTTGAACAAGAGCAACAGTGGTGTTGAAGAAGCGCATCTGAAGGTTTTCTAAATTCTAATATTTTCTCTGCATTTTCTGCCTTTAATTCTGCTTTTGAAGAGCTACTGGAATAGTGTTTAAAATTGGTTTTCTGAAGAAGAAGTTTATGGTTTTTAATGGAAAAGAATTCTGAGTTTTGCTGAAGATTTCATCATCCCTGCAATTTTCTGCTGCTATATGGCCCTCTGGAATTTCTTGAAGAAAAATTCTGGGCTTTTGAAGAAAAATTTCTGAGTTTTCTCTGAAATATCTGGAAATTATGCTGCTGTTTTAAAGTTAATTTCTCAGTCTCTGCTTTGTTGTTTTAACAAATAAAATAAAATAAAATAAAATAAATTTGGCCTTTGGCCCTCTCTGCATCGACCTCACTCCAGCGCTCCCACACTTCCTATCGCTCCCCCTCTCTGCGTTATACAACCCTTACGCTTCCTTTCAAATCCACATACGCACATCCCTTATCACTCACCATACCCACAAGCTTTCACTCTGCCTATCACTCCCCACACACCTTCCGCACCCTTCACACTTATCCCACACCACTGTAATAACTCGGCCCCTAGCTATCCTGCTACCGCCCTCTCCCTATCTATTCTCCCACATCCCTACCCCACGGCCCTTGGCTGTCCCTGCCATTGCTCCCTAACCCACTCTGCAAACCCGTGACCCATATCTGCCCCCTCACACGCAACATCCACAGTCGAGCCACTCCAAACAATTACCCAAAAGCTGGCCCCCTCCCATTCGCTCCTGGCCATCACGGCCTTCCCTCGCTCTTCCAACTTACCCACACTACGCTCCCTAACTCCGCTCTGCCCACGTCATTTGCTCCTCGCTCCGGCCAGCTCACTCAACCCTCAACCTTAGCCTCTCGGCTCCCACCCTGTGCTCACTCATCGCTTGCCATTCTCAATTTTCGAATTTTTTTAATTTAATTCCTATAACCTAAAACTCACTTCCCTCCAATTAAAAATCTACCCATTTTAATATTCCCTCCTCCCATAAGTTAATAAACTCCCTCCCATCCAATACGCCCCTCTCAAAATTCGATTTTTAAAATTTTAATATACATTCTCCCCTCCCCATATAATACCCCTCCCCTCTCATTTAATTTCCCTTTCTTTTTAAAATCTTCCCATTAATTTGTTTTTTAATTAATTTTTAATTAATTTATTTTTAAATTAATTTTTAATTAATTAAAAAAAAAACAGCAGAGAGAGAAAGAGCAGAAAGAGAAGAAAAAGAGAAGACATGAACAACAGAAAGGAAGAGGAAATGGCATAATAAGAAAATGATAAATTGCCTACATAGAGGAGAAAACAGAAGATTTTACATTATATGATTTGTGGCATTGACATAAGGGTGATTTTTTGAAGAATTTGACATTTGAAGACAAGTTTGCCATCATTTGAACAGCTATTTGAAGAAGAGAATTCAGCTGCCTTAAAGGACTCTTGCATAGTGTTTTCGGCTGCACATTTACAAAATATTTTGCAGAGATATTGTATTGAGCTGACGTTGTATTTTGGGTGGAATTTGTAGCTTCTTCATAGTTGCAATCAGTATTTGAGTTGTTGGATTGTTGATTGCCCTCCATCATTTGAGGAGCACACTTTGTACTTTGAGAATTTCTTGAGTCATTTGTATTTGTTGTTGAATCACATTGTAAACGGGTGCATTTTCGGTTGAAGCCGACACCCTTTCATTTTTTGAGCCTAAGTTGTCAAAATGGCTAAAATCAATGAGGCATTAGTGTTGTTGAATAACCTCATTCATTCCAATGTTGATGACATGATAAAAATGAGCAAGAATGCTCTTTGTAATATTCAAAGTTGTTTGCAAGATGCACAAGAAAAGATTGAGTTTTTGCAGTTGGAATCTCAGCTCCAACAAGACGAACTTCAGCAAAAGAGTCACCATTCTGAACCTGTTTCTGTTCAGAAGATTGAGAAGGACTCTCATCAGAAGAAAGAAGATAAAGTTGCAGATGATTCACATTTAGTTCCTTGCACTAGAGCAGATGTACATGCAGATGCAACAGCTCAGCCTGCACTTCTCAAGCCCATCATTAGACCTTGGGAAGAGCTTGTCCACAACAAGCATAGAACTGGTCTTGGATATGACAAGGATGTGTCCTTTCATATTCCAGACTACACCAAGCCCATCATATTTCAGAGTGTCGGATTCCTATATGACAGTTCACCTGCAATTGTTCCAAATCCTATTCCACTTCCACAACAGATTGTAAAATGCCAACACTGTGATCGAGTTGGCCATATGAAATATCATTGTTTTGATCTTCATCCATGCAAGCACTGTGGTCGGCACACTCATTCTTCAGACAGATGCTTCAGACACAAGCCTCCTGCAAGAACCAAGATTCATCTTGGATGGATCGCTTCTTGGCAATGGGCATCAGCAGCCAAGAAGATGTTTAAAACACATGTCAGAACTTGTTCTCAGATATTGAGCAAACTTGCAGTTGAGTTTTTGCCATCATCTCACCTTGTCCCTGACAGGGGGGAAAATGGTGGTCATGTACAAGCTTCGACGACAGATCAAGCGAGCCTGAGCCACAATCTCTCATTCCATGTTCAGATTTGTAGCTAGCAGTTCAAGCGAGCCTGAGCCACAATTCGTCATTCCGGATTCAGAGATGTAGCCAGAGACACGAATGCCCATGAGCATGCCTTCGGTTGGTGGAAAACCTTAAACCATCATCTTTGGTTGGTGGATAACCTAAAACCATCACAAGGTAGTAGACCTCCCTTCTTTTAGGTCGAAGGTCTCCCTTTCATATGAGGAACACTTCCTCTAGCAGAAGCCTTCAGCTTAGTAGCCTTCAGCTTCTTGCCAGCTTTGGTTGAGTTCCAGGAAATGCTTCAAAGCATTCCAGAGTTGTTGGTAATCCTAAAACCATCACAGGTAGTAGATCTCCCTTCTTTTAGGTTGAAGGTCTCCCTTTTTTATGAGGGACAATTCCTCTAGCAGAAGCCTTCAGCTTCTTGCCAGTTTTGGAAGAGTTCCAGGAACTGCAACATGTATTGCGTTCCAGTGTTTGTGGTCATCCTAAAACCACCTCTTTTTCCAACATTTCAGAGAGTTGATTCAGCCAAGTGCTGCCATGTATACTTTGCAGATTTGTATTACAACTCTTTTCTTGGACTCACACATACCCCTTTGGATTAAGGGGGGATGTTGGAACACCTAATCCTACATGGGTAGGTGTGGAATGCGAAAAGTCACAATGTAGTCCAAGTGACCTTGGAATGTGAAACCAAGAGTCACACCATTGTATTATAAATGTACATCATGTATAATGGAAAAATAAGAAAGCCTCACACTTTTCTTTCATTGTGTGTTGAGTCTCTTGTGTGTGTGTGATTTCTTCCTCATACACCATGTGTGTGCTTTAACATGGTGTTTAACAGCCTCACAATTTGAGCTTGAATTCTCATTGATCGCATGCATGGTGTCCAATGCATTAGGATTTGTGTGGTATTTACATAGGGCGCTTCCTTTTAGATGACGGGAGATAAGGAACTTTTCAGTGACTTGGAGGAGAAAGATCTCCAGATGCATATTTAAATGGGCGACGACGGATGATACAATGCTATTGGGATTGGTACCATTACCTTTCATAGGTATTTAAGTAAACCATTTCAATTAATATATGTAATGCATATACCAGGTCTGAAGAAAAATTTGGTCTTAGTTGCAATGTTGGAGGATAGAGGTTATGGTGTTGTTTTTAGTGATGGAAAAGATTTCCTGCAACATAAAAAAATGGGAAAATCCAAGAGGATATGGATTTGAGTTAAGATTATCTACAAGTTGGAGGTAGATGGATGCGCATAAATGATGGGCAAGGCAGATCAAGTGGTGAGCTAGGATGAGGGAAAATTATGGCACAGGCGATTGGGCCATCTTCAACATGGAGCCTTGAAAGTCATGCAAGAGATTTATACTGGTCTTCCCAAGGGTATACTTGCACAGTTAGACACATGCAAGGGATGTACTATGGGAAAATATGTAAAGGCCACCTTTCATGAGAAGAAAAACCGAGTTTCAGGGATCCTTGAGATAGTTCACACAGACGTGTGTGGTCCTTTCTCTGTTGCTTCAACAACAAAACATAAGTACTATGTAATCTTTGTTGGTGAATTTTCTCGAAAGTGTTGGATCTTCTTCATGCAGAATAAATATCAAACATTCTCTAAGTTCTGTGAGTTTAAGGCACTGGTGGAGAAAGAGTCGGGGAAGCAAGTGAAGTCTCTTAGGAGCGATGATGGTGGAGAATACACCTCTAACAAATTCAATAACTTCTGCAACAAAGAAGGAATTCGAAGAGAACTCATATCGCCTCATAACCCACAGCAAAATGGGGTCACGAAGAGGAAGACTAGAACTATTGTGGGTGCCGCATGAGCGATGTTCCATGATCAAGGCCTACCGAAGCATCTGTGGGCGGAAGCATGCAATACAATGGTACATGTGCAAAACTATTGTCCTCATAGAGTACTTAACACGAGTACACCTAAAGAGTCTTTCACTGGTAAGAAACCTGATGTTTCACACTTTAATATTTTTGGCTCATTTATTTATGTGCATGTGACCAAGGACGCCAGGAAGAAGCTGGAACCGACTGTTGAGGTTGGGATTTTTTTGGGGTACACTGAAACACCCCATAATTATCATGTGTATTTTCCAAAAAATAGAATGACTGTTGTGTGACGGGATATCAAATTTGATGAGGGGTAAGCCATGCGGTTATCCCTTGAGAGGGAGCTAGACTTGCATGCATAGGAGGAATTGTTGGTTCCCAAGGATGAGTCTCAAGATGTGGATCAACCACATAAGGAGGTTCCTGGAGTGGAGGAAAACACTCATGCAGAGCCATCCATCAGAAATGGCAGAAGGCGCACCACGGAAGCTGATAGATTGAGACTAGATGTTGCAGAGAATGTAGGAGCCCCTACTTCATAGCGCAGATAGAGACAGTCTCCTGACCGATTTACTGGATACATGGCTCTTATGAGAAAATTTATTGTGACTGAACCATCTTCCTTTCAGGAAGTAGTGCAACAGAAAACTTGGTTTGATGCAATGGTGGAGGAGTATGACTCCATTGTCAAGAAAAATGCATGGGAGATAGTCGCAAGACCAGTCGAAAAATCAGTGGTTGGATCGAGATGGATCTATAAGGTAAAACAAGTTGTTGATGGGAGTGTGGAGAAATACAAGACCAGATTTGTGGCTCGGGGATTCTCACAGATTGAGGGGATAGATTATGATGAGACTTTTGCACCTGTTGCAAGGTACTCTTCCATAAGATCCATCCTTGCACTCTTAGCGTAGATGGGTTGGCGCATTCATTAGATGGATGTGAAAACTATGTTTCTCAATGGGATCATTGAGCAAGAGGTGTACATAGAGCAGCCCTAAGGTTTCGAGATCTTCAATAGTGAGTCACATGTGTCAAGACTCAAAAGACGTTGTATGGGCTGAAGCAAGCACCCTGTGCTTGGTGCACTCGGATAGACAACTATTTCACCAGACTGGTGAAGCAGATGCAAACCTGTACCAGATTGTGGTTGAGGGTAAGCTATTGATCATTGTTATTTATGTTGACGATCTAATTTTGACTGGTGATGACCAGCTAATACACTCATGTAAGGAGGATCTTGCAAGGGAGTTCGAAATGAAGGACACGAGACTCCTTCATTATTTCCTTGGATTGGAAATATGACAGCGGGATGGTGAAGTTTTTGTGTATCAAGGCAAGTATGAAAATGAGATACTGGGTAATTTTAACATGGAGAGCTGCAAACCCATGGATGCTCCTCTTCTAGGAAATTGGAGGAAAGAGGATGCTACTCCTGGAGAGGTAGTGGATGCTACTGTCTATCGACAGTTAATGGGTTCTCTAATGTATTTTGTGAACACAAGACCAGAAATTTGCTACACAATTAACCAGCTGATTCAAGCTATGGTTAATCCTACCAAGCTCTTTTGGAAGGCGGGGAAGCATGTCTTGAGATACCTGAGCGGTACATTAGAGTATGGTCTATGGTACAAACAGACAGAGGGAGTGACGCTGCATGGCTTCACAGATGCAGATTGGGTTGGCAGTCCATCAGAAATAAAGAGCACATCAAGGGGGATCTTTAGCATTGGATCGACAACAATTTCCTAATATAGCAAGAAAAAATGATCCATGGTACTCAGTTCAGCGGAAGCGGAATACATGGCAGCAAGTCAAGCTGCCTGTGAGGCTATCTGGATGAGAAAGATATTGGTTGGTTTTTTTGGTTCTCAGATGGATCTGACAGTGATTCATTGTGATAGTTAGAGTTGCATTAAACTCTCGATTAATCTTGTGTTTCATGATAGGGCCAAGAATATAGATATCTGGTACCATCATCTCAGATATTATGTGTAGAGAAGGATCATGTTTCTTTAGTACATTCCCATTAAAGATCAGGATGTAGATATTCTGACGAAGGCGTTCACCAGGATAAAATTCGAATACCATAGAGATAGGATCAGGGTGAAGGATAGTCCCTTTCTTGTTGAGAGGGAGTGTTGATATTCAACAAGAAGATTCAACACCCACACCTAGTGCATTAAGCACCCAGACTAGGGTGGGGCCCACAATGTTATTTTTGGGTGCATGTCTATTTTGGTTATCCCTTAATTAAGATGGACATTAAACTGTAATCTATTCTCAATGTGGACTTGAATGAGTTAACTGAAAGTGAATTCAGTTAGCTAGTGGATTTCAAGTTAGAGGTTGTTGGTGAGGCATGCAAAGTAATTCTAGTTGTAACAGAGTTTGAAGTGCAGTGGTGCATGAGTTGGTGCAAGTTGTAAATAGTTTAACTCAGTTAAGTGATTTAAAATCAGTTGTGCTAGTTGTAACTAAAGATACATTGGTGAGAGATAAAGTGAATTAAATATTAATTAATTCATAATCAGTGATCTCACATGCAATCGAGGATTTACTATTATTAGCTGCATGCATGTCAGATCCAGTAGAGACCCAATTGAGTTCTAGGTGAAAGGGAAGTTGACAATCAGTTGTAGGATTATTGGGTTACACACATGAAAATAAACACCCATTGGAGTTCCCATTATACTTGCGTAGTCAAGGAAGGTGAGAATTTCTATCTTTTAGGGATATTTACCATCAGGGATTGCGCAAGCAAGGTAGGCTATTTGGAGGCTGAGAATTGGCTATGTGTTGGTCGGTTTTGCATATGACAGTGTGAGACAGTTAGCTGAGTACTAGAGGGCTCTTGTGAGAATATTTTTGTATGTAATTGTTTCATGATTCGTGCTTAATATACAATAGAAGATAGTGGGGTTTTTAGCTGTAATATTTCCTTGGGAAATTATCTGTGTTGCGTGTGAATGATATTTCTTCATGTTCATGTGATTATCGATTGTGTTTTTTTTTTTTTTTCCAATTCTGCAAAAGATTTGTAGAAGCGATTCAGTATTTAACTTTAGTACATTGTTAGATCGGATGAATCCAAGATATACATGCATGTCGTATAATTTCTACATGGTGGAGGTGGAGGTGAAGTATATGGCTTGTTATACTGGGATGAGTTTGGGAGTGGATCGGATGGGATCTGAGTAATGGCCAACGACCCAAGACTAGCCTGATCGTGCAATTCCTCTTCTTCAGAGTGCGCAGATTCACCGAAGCTACTGATTTCAGATTCGTCGTTGCTGTCATATTTACCATTGAGAGAGATATAAACGTAACCTTCTTTTGGATCTACTTTGTAAGTTATTCCACTGCACGTATTTGAGCCTCTATGAGACATTCACTCAATATGGCTACATAGAGTACCCTTTTCACATAATGGCATTTTAATTGATAGTTTCAGGGAATGCAACAACTTACCTCTAAGGCCCTTGAAAAATCTCCTTTCGGCTTCAGAATACGATACAAATTGATCAGTAGCATATTCAGTCACAAATCCTCCCAGAACATTATCGATCCAATGATCTATTGCACGAGTAATATTATTGATAGACTTCTCCAATTGTTGTACCAAATTTTGGGTCCACTTGGTGATCATGTCATCCTTTGCACATGTGAAATTCGGCAAGCTGAGGTAGCCAGTCTTGCAACTCGGTTGCAAAGGAAGCAAATAAAATTTCATGGGCCTCAGTGTAGATATACCTTTGTGCCCAATCTTCGGCAGATAATTTAGGGCTTTGGTTTT
The DNA here is from genome assembly GCA_034641835.2 of Pinus albicaulis. Lineage (NCBI taxonomy): Eukaryota > Viridiplantae > Streptophyta > Pinopsida > Pinales > Pinaceae > Pinus > Pinus albicaulis. The sequence continues at coordinate 76,825 of JAXQQM020070051.1, forward strand.
CTTGGATCGCAAATTCACACACTTTATTGTAAAGCCAATGTTGTAGTTCGTTATTTTTCAGGTGCCACATTTAATCTCCCTAAAAATGATTCTGGTTTCGGCAATAGAACCATTTTTTGGCTTGAGGGGTCCTAACCCAAGTTCATAGTAATTGCGCAGCCAAAAAAACCCTCCAACTATTGGCCCTTTTGGCAGTGATCTGCTTGCGCAGACCAAAGTCTCACCGAAGTAGTATGGGGGGGTGCTGGTACCAGGTTTCTGCACCCCAAGGGAGATTTTGGTGTGGAACCAAAAAATATAATACCTACGCCCTTATGCGCAACTTCACAGAACCAGATCTAAGTACAGACATACAGTAAAGCAGATGCACGTGCATAGATAGTGATAAACAAACTTATCACTTGCGTCTTCACTAATTATTATAGAATAAACCCTTACACAGACATACTATTATACTTCAGATCTAATACTTAAGTAGAACAATATTCATGCATAAATTCAATGTACCAATGTGACCAACAATTACGGAAACACATATGCATTCAACAAAACAGATCTAGATCTATAATAATCAATAGATCATGTGCATAAAAAATCTAAGATAATCACGATTGCAATCATATAAAGTCAGAGTTCGCCAAAATTTCCTTCTTTATTAGGAGATCTTCAATCAATACAATCTTTCCCTTTTGTGCACAACAGTAGATTTTGTACAGACAGCTCAAGACTAGGTCTCCGCGCACACAGCCAGCAAGAGCCTTTCTACCAAACCAACCCAAAACTTAGATCAAAACATAAGCATCTATCGATCTATATATCATAACATAACATGTATATATTTCTTCCATCGACACTTACATATTTATATCTTTCTAAATGTGCACATACCATGGTATCAAACCATGGTTTGAGACTCATGGTTTTCCATTTTACCCATTACAATAGTTAAGGGACTTTGACTCGCCCCAAACCCTCTTGATATTTGCGTGCAACGCTTACAACAAAAACTTAACCCAACATTTATGAAAAACTGATTTCCTATAAGACCCAAATACTTTTCTTTTTGAATTTGATGTCTTATGTCAGAGTTATGATTACTCCACATATTCCTAGAAACTTAAGTAGTTTCTAGCCACCTTGAAAGAAGCAACTCTTTATTGGTTCATGGGACTTCGGGAAAATTTTATCAGAACATGGGAAAAAATGAAACAAAAAGTTTATAAACAAGTATCAAGACTACTACAAATTAAGGGACATTAGAGAAGAATTATTTAAGATGACACACAAATATGAGTAAAATTTAGAAGACTATATTTAGAGGTTTTTCTACAATTTACAAAGAACCAACTAAAATTAATTATACCTCGATACTAAGCATATCATTCTTCCTCGTGGAATTAGAGATAATTCCATGGATGCAGTAAATCTTATGTAATATGGATAAATATCCCAATTAACCTTTTGATGAAAATTTTGAGTTGTGTAGATGATATTCACGAGGTACTTCAAATTCTCGGAGGGGCTATAGGGGCTTGGTCTTAAGAGACCAAACTTGTAAATGTGGGAGGAGTCAAGAGAGTTGAGATAGGAAACTTGTTATACTTTTCTCTTATTGTAGGAAAAATTATCCTCTTCAAGATGTCGATTAGATAATATCAAAATATGTGTTATTTGTGAGGAGAAGCATGCAACTAAAAATTGTCCTTCCTTTCTAGGATTAAAGGTAGTATATAAAGGGACAATTGAATAAATATACAAAATTGTAACTAAAAAAAAAAAAAACAATGGCCACCTCGACTGTTTGGTATGGTATAAAACCAATACTTTGTTTCATATCAATATTCTTTAAAAAAATGGTATCAACTTGCACCATGGGAATAGTGGCTTGGTAACACCTAAGCCAAATCTTGGCAGCAGGGTTGCCGACCTCTGCTGATCTAGATTGGATCATTACATTTTTTTTCATCCATATCGATGCTTTCAGAGTGTAAAACATGGAGTAATTAGCTCACAAGGCCATTTTTACTGGCAGGACCAAGCTCGGCAAAATGGGGTCTGAAGCATTCCAGGAGAATTTTAAGGTATCAAAAAATGTTTTCTGGGGGTAAAAATTTGTTGTTTTAGTGCCACACCTTTTTACACTATTCTACACATAGATACCTTTCCAACAATGCAAGAATCATATCAATCAGAGTTTTTATGTGAAAGTTATGTCACTTAGAAGTTGACCTTCTTATTTTCACCACCATAATTCGAGAGGATGCCACATCAGCCCCCATAATTAATATAAAATGGGCTAGCCACATGGTTACGATGAAGAATAATCTAGAATACTCTATATTGTAACCCTAGTTAAGTGTTTAGGTATTTAAACCTAACCATTAGTAGGCTATCGGGATGTGTTATAACCAAGTCACTAGGAGGAAAATGGATTCCATTCTTTTGAGTGAAATTGTTCCATAACTCTAAAAAAATGGCTGAGAGGGAGGAGATAAAGCACACACAGAGGATTTGTGCACTGTATTAGCCCACGGGCCACATTCCATACTTCTTTCTACTTGCAAACATTTTATATTTAGAGAAAGAGAGCAGAGCGACCTCACCTTCCACATGGGTTTTTCTCCTGAAAGGATTTCCCAAGTCATATCTTGTGTCAAATGTGTGTGTGAAATTATTATTTCATTTTTCTATATTTTCTACATAATTTTAATTCACGTTCATACACTATTAACAATAATCTAAAAATATATAAATATAAAGAGAAAATAAAATTGTAATAGTGTAAATTTTGGATTTTCAAGTGTAATTTTATTAGATTTGTTGTGACTAACTCTCTAGTGGAATATCCACGACAGTCTACAGATCATATTGGTATTATAGCATCTTTCTTTAGGTATATTGTGGAGGTTTTCATGGGATCTATATTGACTTGGCCAAAATTCTTAAAAAGGTAATCATGGTCGAAGAATCTATGAATAACCTTCTTGATCTTGCAGAGGAGAGGTTTGAAAAATGAGTCATCGATATAAATCGTACTATAAATCTCTTCATGGTGGCCCTGAGTAATAATATTGGAATATTCATAGAATATGGGGGTTCTAATGGAGAGGAATAATGGGAGGGGGGATCAAAAGATCAGAAAGAAACATAGAACCAGTCGAAGAAAGGAACCAAAAAAATCAATCTCAATTCGAGTGTCATAAATCATTCACAGTCACTATTCAAAATGGAAATGAAGTTTGATGTCAAGTCGTACCATGGTGATATTGACACTCTAAAGCTAAATCACTGGTTGCAACAACTGTAAGTGTATTTCAATGTCCATATCATTGAGGAAGATCAAGAGATTTTATTTGCACGTCTTAAATTAGAGGGCCATGCCTTGACTTGGTGGGAAATCCACGTGGAGAACTTGAGGTTGGAGGGAGAGGCTCCAGTGAATAAGTGGGAGGAATTTAAAACCCTCATTAAGTCACAGTTTTACCCTATTAAGTATGTGGAGTACCAGTGGATCCGATGGAACTACTTCAGGAAACATTTGGGGCAAAGTGTGCAAGAGTACACCACAAAGTTCAAAAATATGGCCATAATGTCGGGTATCTTCCCAAAGGACCCATATGTACTCCTCAAGTATTTGGGGGGTATACACTGCCATCTGCAAGAGAAATTGATTTTGTTCAAGCCCATATTAGTTGACAAGGCTTGTGTACAAGCATAATACCTAGAGAACATAGGCATGAAGAAAGAGAAATCAAGTGGATTGAAGCAAAGGGAACAACAATACACTTATAAGGAGGGGAGAGTAATAAAAAAGGGGGTAAAGATAATAAAAAAAAAAAAAAAAAATCATGACACATCAGTGAAAATATCCCAATAACTACTGCAACCACTACAACATTAACAACCATACAAAGGAGAAGTGTTGGAAGTTTCATCCAATGCTTAACTCGAAGAACATAAAGAAATACAATAAGAAGAAGAATCTCATGGCCATTGATTCAAGTAACCAAGTTGAAAGTAGCTTGAACATGGATGAGAAGATCATATGTACGTAAGTGCAAAAGGATATGAATCTGACTATCCTTCAGCAACAGGAAGATAAAGAAATTATCAAACTCTTCCATTAAAAGATACATGTTAAGAATATCGAGATTGATGCTCTATTTGACTCAGGATCGCAGGTGAATCTCATTGTAGTAGAGCTGGTCAAGAAATTGGGATTGGAAATTTGTGATCATCCAAACCCATATCCATTGGGATGGTTAAATAATAATTCCAAGCTAAAGGTAACAAAATAGTGAAAAATTAGATTTTCCATCAGTGTTGATTTTATTGATGAAGTAGAACTAGATGTGGTTCCCCTTGATGTATGTGGGGTTGTGTTTGGGAGTCCCTACATGTACATGTGAGGTGCAATATTCATGCGGCATAGATAAAACCAATATCATCTTGTTGAGGATGGAAAATCGTTCACTATCAATGCACACAAACGAAATTAAGAAATTTCAATGGTAAGTTCCAACCAAGCCAAGAAAGTGACCAGTTCCAGTAAGAATTTTGTTTTATTTTTTTAAGAGAAAAGCAGTCTTTAGAAGAGTTAGTAAGATGCAAGGAATCTCTTGAGGGGTGTACTAAGAAATAGAAACAATAAATGGAAGAGGTTATATAGGCATATATGGATATGTTTCAGTCGCCTAAATGGTTTCCACTTAAGAGGGAAGTGGAGCACGAGATCCAACTATTTCCAGACTCCCCATTGGAAAACAATGGGATATATAAGAAGTATGCTATAGAAGCAAGTAAGGTGAAGAAAAATTGCAGCAACTACTAGAGCAAGGTGTCATTTGTCTGAGTACATCACCATGTGGGTCACCCGTCATCATTGTTATAAAGAAGGATGAGACTTGGTGGATGTGTATATATTACAAAGCATTGAACAAGATCATGCTCAAGAATAGGTACCCCCTGCCCAGGATAGATGATCTATTGGATAAATTACAGTAATAAAAATACTTCACTAAGCTGGACTTAAATTCTGGATATAACTAGGTTCAAGTCAGAGAAGAAGATACCCAGAAAACTGCCTTTAAAACTAGACAAGGTTTTCATTAGCGGTTATTCATAACATTTGGCCTATGCAATGCACCGACTACATTTATAAGATTACTGAATGATGTACTATGCCCTTTTATAGATTCATTTTTTATTCTCTATTTGTATGATATACTGGTATACAACGGTACATGGGAGGAGCACATCTCACATTTGACACAGGTGTTGGAGACGTTAGAGAAGAATTAGCTGCTAGAAAATATCAAGGAGTGTGTGTTTGCACAACAGTATTTGGTGTATTTGGGGTATGTGATAGGTGGAGGATAATTGAAGATAGATCCTGCTAAGATGGAGGCCATCATGAAGTGGTTGGTTCCAACTAATTTTTCTTAGATTAGGAGTTTTGTTTGGGAAGCACGATACCTGAGGAAATGTATAGTCTCGTTTTTAGTGGCAGTAGAACCACTCCACACCATAATGGAAAGTGGAAAGAGTTTCCAGTGGGGAAAGGGTCAACAGAGGGCCTTGAGGACATAAAGAAGAATATCAGTCAAGCACCAGTTCTAGCATTACCAAACTCGCATCATCCCTTTGAAGTGGAGAGAGATGCAAGTGGGTATGCTATGTGAGTGGTCTTGATGTAGGGAGGAAGGCCTTTTCTACCATTCTGAAGTATTTCATGGAGTAGTTCTTAACTACCTGTTGACACCTAATCTTTGGGATTAGGAAAATCCACGTAAATATTGTAAATAGAAAAATAAAATAAATTGGAAGATGAAACCCAATAGTCTCCCTCTCCTTGTATATATCCATGATTTCTCTTGATGAAAAAATACAATTCATTCCTGGATTACTCTCCTTTCCTGACATGGTATCAAAGCCAACCCTTTTTTTTAGTTTCCCTCTGCTCCTGTAACTCCTATTCTCTCCATTCATCACTGCCATATTCTATGTCATATATTCTTATTTTCTGTATGTTTGGACAAAGCACTCTCTATTGAAGAATCTATATGAAAAAACATCTTGTTTGTTGTCTTGGTTCGATTACATGTATTTTTTGTGCATATGTGTATTAAATTCGCCGGTCTAATTTGGTGTGTATGCTACGTTGTAATGAATAAACTGTAGTGCCTACATTGGATTACATGTTGATTAAATTATTGTTTGTGGAACCCTCATTGATCATTGGAAGTCCTAAGCGATGTATGGTTAAATGCCACGTGTTGATCATGTATGCATGGTGTTGTACACTCCCTGCATTTGCAAATGATATGTTGGATATATGTTGTGCTTTAATGACTTCGTATTGGTGAAGAAGATGCATTGAAAAATTAGTGATATAATATTGAAGGTATGTCCCACCTCCAACAAATGCAACTTGGTGACATATGTGAGTTAGTTTTGGCATATGGTTAAAACACTATCCAAGTTATTTCCATGTAAATTGATATGGTATGTGCATTGGTTGTGTTATCACTTAGAAGTTTTCCTTGGTTGTGGAAGGAAACTCATTGAGGAAACCTTCAAACGGATTAGAATTGAAAGTTGTCCATTCAATATGGAGAGGTATTTCTCCTTAACTCTACCACGCAAGGTCACTTTAAAAATAAGTCATTAAGCTCATTGGACAAATTTAGTTTGACAAAAAATGAATTTGGTTCTGAAAGAAATGAAAGAGACCATTGGGCATGGAGTCTTTGACAGAATATTAATACTTTCTAAACAAATATCACATGAACAACTATAAACAAAGCAAGATAATTGTATAATTTCTTTGACAAATTATCATCAAGGTATATAAAATACTATAGAAGATAAGCATCAAAACATGGCACTGATATTTCTGCAGTGATATTGAAGCCAAAAAACACTTAAGCATTTGAATAACATGAATCTGAGCAAAAACACATGAATTCTAATTCATATCGCTTTTTCCAAAAAATTAATACTTAATGGTCAATAGGTGTAGCTAAATGAGAAATTAAACACAATAGAAACAAACATGAAATCATTTATACATGAATCTCTGCAAACTAGGCATATAATATTGTCTACAGAAAAATATATATTGATCTAAAATCCACAACAATACACAAGGTTTTTTCCACAAAATTCCAACCTTGTTCCATAAAAATCATAAAATATATACACAAATAAAATTAACCAAATGTCTCTATTTTTTTGGAAAACAAAATCAAATAATAAATTAAAATAAAACTAAATCTAGAATTGGTTGCAAAAAAGTCTCGAATGTTGGAGTTGATCCTTGACCACAATTATGCATTTGAATACTAAGGTGCTTAAGGATGAGGATATGGTTTCCATATGTTGATTTGATGCCCAAGTCAAATTTGATGAGGTGACCTTCAGTTGTTGACTTGACATTTTTATAGGAAACAAAATTTTGAAAAATCTGGAAAAATAGGCCTCAAAGATACATTTGAATATCTCAAACCATGAGATATGTTAGAAAAATAAGGGAGGTTTTTTTTAATTGGTTTGATCCCTCCAAAAAAATCTTTTGGTTTTATAAAATTCATCTCCATTTGTTCAGAAACTACGTTTTAAAACAGTTACTAAAACATGAAAAATCTTGTAGGCATTGTAAAATGATTTTGCAGCGCCAGTAAAAAATGAAAACTACAATGCTTCTGGTTACGAAACTTGGTGTAAAAATTGTTTGATATTTTAAATGATCATTAATGACCACAAACCTCAAAAGATAACTATTCTCAAAAAATTTAATGTGCCTTATAGCTCATAGTTACTTAACCTGACTTAACATAGTTTTTCATTCATATGGATAAGTAACTGGACTGAAGAAAGAAAGAGTCAACCCCCGCAATCAATTTTGAATTTCTTAATAATGTAAACAAGGTGCTAATAGGTCATTTTGGTGTGGCTCCATATATTTTGTGTTGATTACCCTTAAAAAAGTGCTCATGTGTTGAGATTTTCTTATTGTCATATTTCAAGTAATGACATAATGTATTTTTAAAAGTGTTGTAGCATAAAAGTTCATACATATGAAATGTTATGTAATGTGATGCCATATGGAATAATAAATTTTTTGAGCTCTTTTTAATTTCCATCAATGGTATATAATAAATTCATTGAAATCTTTTTTATATGAAATTACCATATGGTGTATGGAATTTGTATAGTGAAGAGTGAAGTTAGTAGTGAGGTTTTTAAATCAGTTTTGTAAGAAGGTGGAAAGTAAGGTTGCATTGTTTTGGAAATAAAAGGCACATGCTTATTTTAGATGATGCATTCGCTAATTTCTATTGTGGGAGTAGTTATCTCTAGCAAAGAGAACTATCATGAGTGGTCCAGGAGGATGAAGCATACATTGATTTTTAATGATTTGTGGAAAGGAATTTGTGAAGGAAAAGGAGACAATGCACCTGAAAATACTACTTCAAACAAAGAGCTTACCATTTGGGAAAACAAGAACATAAATTCCTATGCTTTGATTGCAGCATCAATAATGCAGAGGTTAGTTGTCATATTTCGTCATTTTCAAATGTTTTTGAAGCTTTAAGGAAATTGAAGGAATTATGACTCACACTCTAAGCTTGAAGTTGTTCAATTGATGATAAAGTTGTTCAATATTGAATTAAAAAATGATGAACCTCTTGCCTTATGATATAAATATGGGAAAAATAGTTTTGTTGTGCTAGCTCCCTCATCAGTTAAAAATAAATGTGTTTAGGATCGTCTCAAATTAGCCAGTTATGTGAGGGTTTATGTAGTGTTTATGAGCAGTTCATGAGTTAATTATCTCTTAAAAACACATGTACAACAAATAAATTGCAAAGAAATAAGACACATCAAACACTTTACACAATAGTTGATAACAGAATTCACCCCTCCTGGGCTACATCTCCATGGACCTGCTTCAACTGGTTAGGCCCTCTTTGGATTAAAGGTAAATTCTATGATTACATGCACCTACAGTGCTCCAATAGCTTTGCAACCTCCTCCATTGGATTCAGAAGACCCAAAAACCTTAGAATAGACTCTTCAAGCTCTGTAAATGGTCTTGAGATGATCTAGGCATGACCCCCTCTCCTGCTGACCCTAGGTTTCTTTAATGTTCAAAGTGGAGAAATCACTTACATAAGTTCTCCAACGCCTCTACAACATGCACCATCATGCTTAGAGCATCAAAATCATCTAGGAATGACTCTTCCTGAGCCAAAATTGGTCGAAAAATGCTCCAGTTATGCCTCATTTAATTCAGGCCTAGGAAATCACACTAAAACTGGTGAAACTCCAATTAGGGCCGTTAATTTGGGAGGCATCACCGAATCTTGGGGCTCCGCCAAACAGGCCGCCAAATTAAACTAGAGTTTAATTAATATAACTGCATGTTAATTATGGAATAAGATTGTTTTAGCGCTAATCACTCTTTTAACCAAATCCCATTTTAAAAAAGGATTAGTGTAAATTAAATATCGTTTATGGGTTAATTAACCCATTTTAACGCTGACCTTCGCACATAACAATAAGTATATGCTCGTGGTCTTTGCAAGAGGTTCTGTGGTGAGGGGTCTGGCCCGCCGGGCTGACCCCCTCCTTACCCCCATTGATTCATATGTATTAAAACAAATATGTGTTGAAGTCAATGATTATTAAGATTCAAAGGTGTGTCTTAATGGCATGGATGTTGCATTGTGTGGGGGAGGTCGCAGGGTCGAGCCCCGACCTCCACCCCTTCTCCAACATATATTTTTATCCACCCATACCATTTAACGTAAATTTTAAACCTTACGAAATTTCGCATATGCGCCATTTGTAATATTTAATCCGCACTTTAGCATATATATAGTCCTCTGACTATATAATATAGTTTATACACCATATATATATATATATATATATATATATATATATATATATATATAAAATGAATTTCACCATATAATAAAATTCGGACCATAGTTAAAATTTGAACCTTAGAAGGGGGCACGTGGCGGCCTACGGGTTAGCCACGTGTCCTCATGCCATTGGTTCTTCTCCCAAGACAATGAAAACACAACAAATCATCCTCTTCAACATGCAACCAGAGATTGACACTTGGCACAGTGTCATTGGACGAAAATAAAGGAATATTCCCAATATATATATATATATATATATATATATTGACTAGGTTTCCATGTCACCATTTATCATTTTCTGCCATTTTTTTTAGTTGTTTATAAAAACGAACAACATGCTCTATCTTCCTCATACATATTCCATTTTGAGTGAAACGAAGTGCACTGAATTCCTGATGACAAGCCCTATTTAATCGTTTTGGTTTGGTGCGATTATGAGCACTTTGAATTTTTGGCAAATTTTTGACTCCAATCCAGATTCTGATCACTCCTTCCCACTATCAGGCTTTTGGACCCACAAAAGTTGGTTATCTCATGAGAGCTGAATACTTCTTTCTTTCCCTATTTCTATCATCTTGAATCTACTTGGAAAAATCTCCATGAAAACTGTTAGACTCCTATACCAATAGGTGTCATATTTCATGATTGACTTGATGAACTATGTAATATGTTCATACCTTTTCTTGATTCAAAGGTTTTCCATATTCTCAAAAAATAAAAAAAAAATAAAAAAATGTAAAGAGGGTATACCCTAAAAGAAAAATCAAAGGGTGAAAAGAATTAAAATGGTCAAAAAGTAAAAGAAAATGAACCCCACCAAAAGAAAGGCCAAGGAAAGTGTGCAAGTCTAAATGCCACTACTTTTTGCTCTGATGTAATAAAAAAAATTGTGTGCAACTTGTGTCCTATGCCAAAATTTATGAACAGTCAAACAGTTTAAACTTGGCTAGTTCATATTTGAATTTCATGTTTTAGAGATAGAGAATAAAATCTGACCAAACTATTTAATCTTGGCAGATAAGTAGATAGGTAGAGTGAATAAAAGGTGCTCAACAGTTTAAACTGAGCTCTTGGATGTAATAAGGTTAGAACTAGATATATTTCCATATGTAAAAGAAAAAGAGTGATAAGGGTTTGCTAGTCTAAGTGCACCCTAATAAAGAAGAAAAAATGGTAGAGTAAAGTAGGTAGGGTAGGTAGATGTTGTTGCAGAATTACATGTGATGAATGATGGTTCTAAATGTGTTCAATTTTAATTTCATCACAAGTGCAGATGCAGATACTCCACTGGAACAAGTTAAAGCAGAGCAAAGTCAAAATCATTAACTTCCCATCTCAGTTTTCCCTAAAAAATTTCACTAATTTCCCCTAAGTACTAAGGTATTTGAAAATTGGAGGGGCTCAAAACATTTCCTTGACTTTTGGAGGGACCGGACCCTCGGCCCAATAATTGGAAAACCTAAGTACTTAAAATCATTCACCATTCCTCATTCATTTCTAATAATATTTTTCCTAAGTAAAATCCCATTTTACTTAGGAAAATCATGCAACAAGTCATAAAAACCCATCTCATACAAGCATAAGTTAAAATATATTATTACTGGATATATTACTCATTTTTTACTATGCATACACATTGTCTCTGCTAACTCTGATGTTTTATACTTAGCACTTTGACTCATTTGTCATATTAATTTCTAACTTAATATTTAAATCCTTGTTGAAATAACATTTTCCTATTATATATAAATCCCTTTTATAAATAACCCAAAAACCCACTTATATAATTTTATCCAAAGTTAAAAATCCCACGTGTTCAAATAAAAACCCACATTATATACCCTTTGGCTAGATATATCTTTATATTATTATCCCCGCCCCCTATGGTAAATGAATCATGTTGGTTTAAATACCATATAATAAAAATATATGAAAAAATGTTTAAACGTATGTTATATATGTTTAAAAATATAAAATAAAACTCAAAGTTTAATTAAAATCAAACTTTGAATTAACCCATCCCCGTACATTTTTTCCCGACCTTCATCGTACAGAGGAATTAATTAATCCTCACGATTAATTAAATAGCCTAATTCCGCCAATCAAATGCCTCCCGAAATGATTAATTAACGTTAATTACGTTGGGCCTGCACCATTAAAACCCTGTCATTTCCCTGTCTCGTCAACCGTTCGATCGTTCCGTCCAAGATCAACGGCCATTATCAATTCCGCTGGCCGTCTCCTATCCAAACATTAACGCGCGAAATGACAGTGGTTTTCAAACAGTACTATCGCCACGCATCATATGTTCTATGGATTCGCTACCCATCCGCTTAATACCACCTTCCCTCAAAAGTGGTGCGGAAAAAACCGCTTACCACGTATCCTCTGTGACGCGTCCATCGTACCTGCTGACGTCATCAATCAAAACCCACCACCCCTTTGACTTTGCAAATAAAACAAAAAGAACCCGCGTCTTTTTCATTATATTGTGCACAGTGAACGACCAGACTCCCATCCAGTAAAACCCTTTGTAACCCAGTTGCGCCACCTGAAGCCTCTGTTAACCAATTCGAGCATGTTTTACCTCCCAAAAATCATTCTAGATTCACTCCACAGACCTCTCAAAATCAAATGAAACCTTTTCGACCTCCCATGCAAACCAATGCTTTCTTAACAATTTGTTTATTTTACAGGTGATTAGAAGACCACATCCTTGGATAACCAGTTTTAATACTAGTCATAATACTTGTTTACTCCAAGAGTGTTATCAAATCTATTCAAACAGAGATGGAAGATAAAACATAAAGTTGAGAGAAAAGCAAAGGAAACATGATATTAAACGATTTACTGTTAAAACAGACAGTAAAAACCTAAACTACACATTGAAGGTAAAAGGACACAGTAAAGAACAGTTAAAGAGTATCAGTGGTTAAAGTGTATCAGGCAAAAGTCAGAGTGAAAGTTAAAATGAAGTTATAGAGTGGTCAAAGATAAACAGTAAAAGTAATTACAGAAACAGTAAAATGGTAAAAAGAGGAAATGAAAATACTTTCACCAACATTGAAGTTTGTCTAAAGTGAAAGTAAAATAGTCAAAAGAACAAAAAAGTGAAAAGATGAAAAACACAACAAGAAGGAATATTTTTGCAGAAATTGCATGTTTTAGTCATTGTTTTGCAGACACTATTGTGATCAATCCAAGATGAATTTTTCAAAAATGAAGGAGCTTTATGTTCTTAAGAGGACCATATACAAAAACCTCTCACTTTTCTAACAGCTGTTATGGTTTTGGAAATATTAAACAATGTTGGAAAGCACTGTTTGCAGAAAATTCCTGTTAAGTCATCATTTTGCAGAGAATATTTTGAACAATCCGAAATACATATTACAAAACTGAAGGAGGATTTTGTTCCTAAGAGACCCATCTACAAAAACCTATCTCAGTTGTTTCACAGTGATTTCATATTGAGAGATACATGCACCTCTTTACAGGTTATTTTTCAAACTCTGTAAAACTCTGTTTTACACATATTTTTGTAGAGCGTATTGTGCACAGCTGGAGAGGAATTTTAGGAAACTGAAAGAAGTTTAGCTCACCAACATATTAATCCACAATAACCTCTTTCACTTTTTACATATCTATTACGGATTGAGAAATACAAAGATATAATTGGACCCCAAGTTTGCAGAATTGTTGGAGCAGAATGCACAAAGAAAGGAAGCAGTTAGTGACTTGGATGCCTCATCATCAACTAAGAGTTGGATCAAATTCGAATTATCCTCTTTTTCATCACCTATCAATCAAAAATAGTGCCAAATATATGCATTAGTTTGAGTGTCATTTACTTAAGTTCTATTTATGTAAAATAGTTGGAGAGATTTGTGAACCAATTTTGATATTTTTTCAAGATATTTTAGTTCAGAATTTGTATAAATACTTCACTCTTGGAAGTATTTTGGGTGGATTCTTCTAATTTGCTGTAACATTGATTTTTTGGAATAAAATTGTTTTGGAGAAACTTCTTTGTGGCTTGCTGGATGATGATTTGAAGCTCAAGACTTTTTGCAGGATTCATGTGTCAGACTACAGTTCAATAAGTCATTTATATCCTATGTTTTAAGTTTTATATCTATTTATAATATCACTATGTTCCATTTCTGAATAATTGACATAAAAGAATAAATCAGAACTTACCTAAGTGTACTCTGATTTCAATTGTGATTATTCTAAATGTTTTCTTCTAAACTGGTTATAAGCAACGAATTCTTAATTGCTCTTGTTTCGCTGGTTTAAACATTTTGATTACTATAGTAAAGAATTCTTAACTGCTCTTTATTTTTAATCATTCACTTTCTTTCTTTGAACATGTTGAAAGATTCTTAATTGTCTTTCATCCCTTCAAAATCCATTCCATTCACTTTAATTTTTAAAATTGTTCTCTATTTGGTTATCTTGCCCTGCAAAGCCATCTTGTGTGTAGAATATTAATCCAGTAAAGCCATCCTTTCGACTCCATAGCCCAATGGCCTGAAATACTCAATCGTACCCTTAGTTGGCGGATTCCACCATTTAAATTCAAACAAACTCTTGGACTTATAACTAGCCTAATATTTTCTAAGAATAAAGCTAAATTTTAAAGAGAGAGCCCTCTCTGGATACAGATTGGCTAGATTCTGTATCTGAAGGTTGGTTTGTGGTTACCTCAGATTTACTTTCATTTTCCACAACTTCAAGGAAAATATGAGTGATAACATAGTGGCGACCATTCTGGGGACCTGAATCATTTTTACTATTACTATTGTTTGCTTATAAGCTACAGACAAAGCCTGAAGATCAGCAAGGTAGCCTTTGAACTGCTTTTGCTCTGCAATTGCATAGTAAATAAATGCTGCTTCAGTCTATCTCTGGTGTAGCTTATAAACTGAACTTTGGTTTCAAACATTCAATTAGTTTCTCTAGTTCAATAAATCTTTAAGAAAATTTAAATCCAATATCTGAAACCTCTTAAAGAAATTATAGAAGTTGTTTTGAAAATTCATTAAAAAACAAAATAATTATAAAATACTCAAAGTTTGGTTTCCTGAAGAACTAACTTTTTCTTCAAAATTTTTTTACAGGTTCATATCTGATCTATGATGGTGGACAGTGATCAGACACACAAAGGTTAAAATCATCCACCTGGCGACTCCAAATCAATTTCACTACTAAGACTCCACTGGAGGAATGAACCTAGAAGAACAATATGGAAAGATGAGGCTTTCAACTTGGATTGTTATCCAAGACATTATGTTCTTTCTAAATTGATAGGGTTTTCCAATGTATATTGTATTTTAGAGAAGATCTTAGAGTAGTTTTTAATTTATCTCTTTTGAAAATTGTAAATATAAAATCTCCATGCATATTTGAGCATCATTCTTCTGACTTTTTTGATATCATTTTCCAATCAAGACATTATTGATCAGAGATCCAGAGCTTCAAGTTTCAGAGCAATTCCACAACCAAATAATCCATATTCCAAAGCATTAATAGTGATACTAGATGACAGGGTTTGTGGAAAATCTTTCATTTGATGAATTTTTAAATGAATTCAGGGATGAGTTATCAAAACTTCAGTTTGATGAGGATTTTCTAAGAGCTTTCTTTCTTCTTTTTAAATCAAGAAAATGTTCTCCTCAAGTTAAAAAATGGCTTCTTGATATAATTTGCGAAAATTATGAAAATGAAATCAAACTTTTGCATTTTCAAATTGAGTCATACAATTTCCGAAATCCTAAAGAATTCTTTGAAAATCTTCCTTCTCCAAAGCAAGAGGAAATTGTACTATCTTTTGACTTGCATATTGAATATGATTATTCTTTCAAACACAAGACTGAAGAAATAAGTTCATGGTCTAATATTCATAATTCAATTGAACAATTAGTCATTGAAGGCCTAGAAGTAAATAACATACATCATGCTTTTATTGATCCTATATCAGATTATATGGAGAATCTTTTGAGCCCAAATTTGCAAACATGCTTTCTCTATAAGGATCAAATACATCAAAAGTGGCATTTACACATCATATCATTTATTATAAAGGCACATGATCATAACATACTTCCAATTTTGATCACAAGCAATCAAGTTATCCATTTATTTTTACAGCTACTTGATTGGCTTCATTGGAATTTTTGTATTACCTGATTCAATAAGATTTTTAGTAGATTGAGTAGATATATGAACGCCTTAGAAATAAGCCACTTCGAGGGGGAAACCTCCAATACATTACATAAATGAACAATTCTTGGATGATACAAATTAATAAAACCTCCTTATATATAGGAGTCCATGGGGCCACAATATAATCCTAGTGGGGACATAATGTAATCCTAGCCGACCTAACAATAATAATTTAAGGGCACAATAATAACAATATGGGGGTTACAGGGGTACAACAATAACAATAAGGGGGTGCTACACTAACATAATAAGGGACTACACTATTAATATAGGGACTTAACATTCCCCTCTCCTTCAAACAAGTGTTGTCCTCAACGCTTGATTATTTCTTGATGCTTCTGTATAAAATTCTCATCCTCCCATGTGGAATCTTCTACAGGAAAGTTTTTCCACTTGCTGAGATACTCTGAAATTGATCGTACTTGTCGAGTTATTGTTTCTGTGACTGCTTCAGAACTTCTTTCGA
This sequence comes from Pinus albicaulis, assembly GCA_034641835.2. Taxonomy (NCBI): domain Eukaryota; kingdom Viridiplantae; phylum Streptophyta; class Pinopsida; order Pinales; family Pinaceae; genus Pinus; species Pinus albicaulis. The sequence continues at coordinate 93,454 of JAXQQM020070051.1, forward strand.
TGTGATGTTGATATTCTTGTTGTTTTATTAGATTATGCACCAAAGTTAGGTTATCCTTTGAGAGTTGGAGAACTTGTTGTTGATGCTCGATGTCATCTTCCACTAATTTATCATCCATATTATCTATTATTTTATCATTCAAACCATCCAAATTAGCCTTCATTTTCTCTTTTAAACCATCTATTTCATCTTCGGTTGCTCTTCGTAAGATCGAAATTTGTTTCACTTGGTACCGTAATTTTGATATCTCATACTGCAATTCTTCCTCTTCATTTGTCATAGTATAGATTTCTGAGGGCATAATGGGTGTTGAATTCTTTTTTGGAGGCATCGCAAAACCCAATACTGAAATATATGCTCAATAGGCCTTTGGAATCACTTCAAACTGATGTTTCAAACAAGATTTATGCAATTCGAAAAAACAAATAAACACCTTTTACTTGCTTTTGAGGAGCTCGATATTGAAATTTGATTATCTATGTGATTGAAAATATTAAATATCTAACATTTAGCCCTATAGTAGCCCTATGAAGCTTCTTTCAAATGCCACAGGTCTGACCTAATTTGGATTCTCCAAGACAAAGTTGTGTCCAATCTTCCACAATGACCTAATTCTGGACTAGTTCAGTAGAGCACACTTGTAGAACTTGCCACGTGTCACTGTTTCGTCCTTTGTCTCTGAAATTGATAGCCAAGAAACTACAGTCCGTGTACTTGCGACCACTTTTTACGGCACTCAAATCCACTGCCCAGAAAAAGAGTTATTGAACTTTTCCCACGATCACCTCTTTGAGATGCAATTCAGGAGCCTGAAAAAGCACTACCTTCCACAGATCATATCTCCAAAAATATTGCGAACCAAGCTCTGAAATATTTTGGCGAATTTCCTCAGGATTTCAGCTTCGTACCATACGAATTTCAGATTTTGAACCTTCATAGAAAAAAAATTATAGCAAAAATGCCACGATGACCTGTTTAGGAGCTTGAAAAAATACCTAACTTCCACAGATGATATATCCGAAAATATTGCGAACCAAGCTCTGAAATTTTTAGACAATCTTCCTCGGGATTTCAGCTTCGCACCCTAAACATTTCAGCTTCTGAAACTTCGTAGAAAAAAAGTTACAGTGAAAATTCCACGACAGACTGCTGAGCAAAATAACCCTAATCCTGCCTAAGTACTAAATGTCAGAATTTAGCCCAAAAAAATAGAAGAAAAGAGATATCAACGCCTTAGAAATAGCCACGTAGGGTAACCTAACAATACAGATATACACAGACAATGAACAATTTGGATGATACAATTTACAAAACCTCCTTTCTATATATAGGAGTCCATGGGGCCATAATGTAATCCTAGTGGGCCACAATGTAATCCTAGCCGACCTGACAATAATAATGTAAGGGCACAATAATAACAATATGGGGGTTACAGGGGTACAACAATAACAATAAGTGGGGCTACACTAAGATAATAAGGGACTACACTATTAATATAGGGACTTAACACAATAAGCTCAGAATATTGAGCATTTTTTTTTAGTTGCCAATTTTCAACTAGTTTTTCATTAAGTTGGTTTGAAAATTTTTGTGTGTTGTTTTAGTTTCAGATCATATTTCAGGTTGCAGAAAAAGGACTATATTCAATTCAAGATTTTCAACCACAGCAAATGCATGTTTGGGATTGAAACAAGGCAGAAGATTTCCAACTGGGAAACAAAGTTGTAAGTTTTGAGTGGATGGTGACTTGCTGAAGTTGAAGCCCAAAGTGAAGGCCCTAAGCTTCAGAAGTTTTACTATCATATATACAATAAAGCCACCAGAAAAAGAAGATTTCATGGTTCAGTTAAAGACATTTGAAGGCCTCTGACCTGCTGTTCTTGACTTTTCACCAAGAAAAACCATCCCCAAGTGGAGCCAGTGTTAGACTCCTATACCAATAGGTGTCATATTTCATGATTGACTTGATGAACTATGCAATATGTTCATACCTTTTCTTGTTGCAAAGGTTTTCCATATTCTCAAAAAATAAAAAATAAAATAAAAAAAAATGTAAAGAGGGTATACCTTAAAAGAAAAATCAAAGGGTGAAAAGAATAAAAATGGCTAAAAAGTAAAAGAAAATGAACCCCACCAAAAGAAAGGCCAAGGAAAGTGTGTAAGTCTAAATGCCACTACTTTTTGCTCTGATGTAATAAACAAAATTGTGTGCAACTTGTATCCTATGCCACAATTTATGAACAGTCAAACAGTTTAAACTTGGCTAGTTCATATTTGAATTTCATGTTTTAGAGATAGAGAATAAAATCTGACCAAACTATTTAATCTTGGCAGATAAGTAGATAGGTAGAGTGAATAAAAGGTGCTCAACAGTTTAAACTGAGCTCTTGGATGTAATAAGGTTAGAACTAGATATATTTCCATATGTAAAAGAAAAAGAGTGATAAGGGTTTGCTAGTCTAAGTGCACCCTAATAAAGAAGAAAAAATGGTAGAGTAAAGTAGGTAGGGTAGGTAGATGTTGTTGCAGAATTACATGTGATGAATGATGGTTCTAAATGTGTTCAATTTTAATTTCATCACAAGTGCAGATGCAGATACTCCACTGGAACAAGTTAAAGCAGAGCAAAGTCAAAATCATTAACTTCCCATCTCAGTTTTCCCTAAAAAATTTCACTAATTTCCCCTAAGTACTAAGGTATTTGAAAATTGGAGGGGCTCAAAACATTTCCTTGACTTTTGGAGGGACCGGACCCTCGGCCCAATAATTGGAAAACCTAAGTACTTAAAATCATTCACCATTCCTCATTCATTTCTAATAATATTTTTCCTAAGTAAAATCCCATTTTACTTAGGAAAATCATGCAACAAGTCATAAAAACCCATCTCATACAAGCATAAGTTAAAATACATTATTCTGATGTTTTATACTTAGCGCTTTGACTCATTTGTCATATTAATTTCTAACTTAACATTTAAATCCTTGTTGAAATAACCTTTTCCTATTATATATAAATCCCTTTTATAAATAACCCAAAAACCCACTTATATAATTTTAGCCAAAGTTAAAAATCCCACGTGTTCAAATAAAAACCCACATTATATACCCTTTGGCTAGATATATCTTTATATTATTATCCTCGCCCCCTATGGTAAATGAATCATGTTGTTTTAAATACCATATAATAAAAATATATGAAAAAATGTTTAAACGTATGTTATATATGTTTAAAAATATAAAATAAAACTCAAAGTTTAATTAAAACCAAACTTTGAATTAACCCATCCCCGTACATTTTTTCCCGACCTTCATCGTACAGAGGAATTAATTAATCCTCACGATTAATTAAATAGCCTAATTCCGCCAATCAAATGCCTCCCGAAATGATTAATTAATGTTAATTACGTTGGGCCTGCACCATTAAAACCCTATCATTTCCCTGTCCCGTCAACCGTTCGATCGTCCCGTACAAGATCAATGGCCATTATCAATTCCGCTAGTCGTCTCATATCCGAACATTAACGCGCGAAATGACAGTGGTTTTCAAACAGTACTATCGCCATGCGTCATATGTTCTATGGATTCGCTGCCCATCCGCTTAATACCGCCTTCCCTCAAAAGTGGTGCGGAAAAAATCGCTTACCGCCTATCCTCTATGACGCGTCCATCGTACCTGCTGACGTCATCAATCAAAACCCGCCACCCCTTTGACTTTGCAAATAAAACAAAAATAACCCACGTCTTTTTCATTATATTGTGCACAGTGAACGACCAGACTCCCATGCAGTAAAACCCTTTGTAACCCAGCTGCGCCACCTGAAGCCTCTGTTAACCAATTCGAGCATGGTTTACCTCCCAAAAATCATTCTAGATTCACTCCACAGACCTCTCAAAATCAAATGAAACATTTTCGACCTCCCATGCAAACCAATGCTTTCTTAACAATTTGTTTTATTTTATAGGTGATTTGAAGACCACATCCTTGGATAAACAGTCTTAATACTAGTCATAAGACTTGTTTACTCCAAGAGTGTTATCAAATCTATTCAAACAGAGATGGAAGATAAAACATACAGTTGAAAGACAAACAAAGGAAACAGGATATTAAATGATTTACTGTTGAAACAGATAGTAAAAACCTAAACTACACATTGAAGGTAAAAGGACACAGTAAAGAACAGTTAAAGAGTATCAGTGGTTAAAGTGTATCAGGCAAAAGTCAGAGTGAAAGTTAAAATGAAGTTACAGAGCGGTCAAAGGTAAATAGTAAAAGTAATTACAGAGACAGTAAAATGGTAAAAAGAGGAAATGAAAATACTTTTACCAACATTGAAGTTTGTCTAAAGTGAAAGTAAAAAAGTCAAAAGAACAAAAAAGTGAAAAGATGAAAAACACAACAAGAAGGAATATTTTTGCAGAAATTGCATGTTTTAGTCATTGTTTTGCAGACACTATTGTGATCAATCCAAGATGAATTTTTCAAAAATGAAGGAGCTTTATGTTCTTAAGAGGACCATATACAAAAACCTCTCACTTTTCTAACAGCTGTTATGGTTTTGGAAATATTAAACAATGTTGGAAAGCACTGTTTGCAGAAAATTCCTGTTAAGTCATCATTTTGCAGAGACGATTGTGGCCAATCCGAAATACATCATACAAAACTGAAGGAGGTTTGTGTTCCTAAGAGACCCATATACAAAAACCTATCTCAGTTTTTTCACAGTGATTACATATTGAGAGATACATGCACCTCTTTACAGGATATTTTTCAAACTTTGTAAAAACTTTGTTTTACACATATTGTTGCAGAGCCTATTGTGCACAGCTAGAGAGGTATTTTAGGAAAATGAAAGAGGTTTATCTCACCAACATGTTAATCCACAATAACCTCTTTCACGTTTTACATATCTATTACGGATTGAGAAATAAAAATATATAATTGGACCCCAAGTTTGCAGAATTGTTGGAGCAGAATGCACAAAGAAAGGAAGCAGTTAGTGACTTGGATGCGTCATCATCAACTAAGAGTTGGATCAAATTCGAATTCTCCTCTTTGTCATCACCTATCCATAAAAAATAGTGCCAAATAGATGCATTAGTTTGAGTGTCCTTTACTTAAGTTCTATTTATGTAAAATAGTTGGAGAGATTTGTGAGCCAATTTTGATATTTTTTCAAGATATTTTAGTTTAGAATTTGTATAAATACTTCACTCTTGGAAGTATTTTGGGTGGATTCTTCTACTTTGCTGTAACATTGATTTTTTGGAATAAAAGTGTTTTGGAGAAACTTCTTTGTGGCTTGCTGGATGATGATTTGAAGCTCAAGACTTTTTGCAGGATTCATGTGTCAGACTACAGTTCAATAAGTCATTTCTATCCTATGTTTTAAGTTTTATATCTGTTTATAATATCACTGTGTTCCATTTTTTAATAATTGACATAAAAGAATAAATCAGAACTTACTTAAGTGTACTCTGATTTCAATTGTGATTATTCTAAATGTTTTCTTCTAAACTGGTTATAAGCAACGAATTCTTAATTGCTCTTGTTTCGCTGGTTTAAACATTTTGATTACTATAGTAAAGAATTCTTAACTGCTCTTTATTTTTAATCATTCACTTTTTTTCTTTGAACATGTTGAAAGATTCTTAATTGTTTTTCATCCCTTCAAAATCCATTCCATTCACTTTAATTTCTAAAATTGTTCTCTGTTTGGTTATCTTGTCCTGCAAAGCCATCTTGTGTGTAGAATATTAATCCAGTAAAGCCATCCTTTCGACTCCATAGCCCAATGGCCTGAAATACTCAATCGTACCTTTAGTTGGCGGATTCCACCATTTAAATTCAAACAAACTCTTGGACTTATAACTAGCTAATATTTTCTAAGAACAAAGCTAAATTTTAAAGAGAGAGCCCTCTCTGGATACAGATTGGCTAGATTCTGTATTTGAAGGTCGGTTTGTGGTTACCTCGGATTTACTTTCCTTTTCCACAACTTTAAGGAAAATCTGAGTGATAACAACAACCACTTGGGTTCACGGACATGCCTTGCCTTGAAAATGGCTTAACACTTCAACCAATGCCCTCCTTTGTCTGTTGACCCATCCAACACTTGATGGCTGCTTGCTGACTGTTTAAACACGTTGTTGTACCAAATCGATCCCTCGGTGCTTGGAAAGCTAACTGATGGCCTTCCCACTGAGAGTTTTGTTCCTCCTTTGCAAAAACATGCATTCGATGCAAGCTTCTCCTTGGAAACCACTTTCCCAAGTTAAGCCCATCTGAGTGAACTACAACAATGAGTTCCACATCAATAATCACAAGAAAAGAAATGACCATTCTTTTTACCTCAACGGTTCCAAATTCCACGTCTGGATGAGTGCATTCGCCATCTCTTCCACTTCTTGGCTGTTGTTTTGGTTGCAATATTTTTTGCATATTTTCCCTCTTGTCCATCATCCTCCAGTGTTGACATGTTGCTCATGCCATGATTTGAGAATGAAGGCTAAAAATGAGCCTCTTGATCAAGAGTGAACCTTCCCGAAATCCTGCAACATCTTGTCACAAACACAACCATCAATCTGAAAAACACATCATGCAAGAAACATAACTTGACGACATATCCTTTTTCTCCTTCAAAGAAACAAATTTCACATTATGTGAACATCGCCATGTAATATTACATCTCGGTGTACAATCCATCGACTAAACACAAGTCGACAAAACATGCCTCTTCAAACAACTGACTCTCAAGTCAAACAAAAGCATGTATAAATTGGCATCTTTGCTGCATCTAAGTGAGTCAACATAACTCTACTTTTCGAACACCTTCCTAGCGTAAACATGCAACATGCAACATGCATTCAATTGGAAAATAAATGCATCAAATAGGCAAAGAAATGCATCAATAATCGAAATACATGCAAGGCTTTAACTGGATAAGAAATCTAACCATATCTTTCCAAACCATTTCCATGGTGCTTCTTTTAGTTGCACTTCATCATGTGAATCATCCTGAACAACATCAATTATGTAATCTTCTTTTCCATTCTTGTCAATATCTCTCTCCACCTTCTTCAAATGTTGTGGATGTCTTATTGGATACAAAGTCCAACACTTGTCTACAAGATGACCTTGTTTATGGCAATGAGTGCAAAATAGTTGCATATTCTTTTCAACATGGTTTTCCTTGTGCATTGGACCTTTGGCTTTCTGTCCTCTTTGTTTAGAAAGTTTATTGTGCATGGCTATGAGTCTTCCAACACCTCGAAACATTATGGTGATTCAAACCACAAAATGAACATGTAATTTTTCTCGAAATCTTATGTGAGAATTTACCATGTTTATCATAATCAAAAGCAACTTGATTAAAGGCAGATTTATACCATGCACATTCACCTTTGTCGTCTTTTTTAGGAGATGAATTTGATGAGGTAGTGGCTATATTTGGAATACCAACAATGGCTTTAATGACTTTAGAGCTTTCAACATCCTCTTGTTTTCCATTATCATTAGTTTCATGCTTATGATCATCTTCTTACAAAGTGGGTGTAAAACTTTTGCATTACTCATGAACACAAACTTCACAAGATTGAGGTAATGAACATAAAATTAAATTCCTTCATGGAACACCTTCATGTGCCTCCTTTTATGTGGAGCATTCTCCATCATGTTGTCCATAACCAAGACCCAAATACCTTGGCCTTTCCTCAACAAAAATTTTCTCAACTATGCCTTGTGCATGTTTTCCCAATCCTTTACCTTCATATCCCATTTTCATCAATACTTTGGACCCTATTCCTCTAATGTGTCCTTCAAAAGTACTTACATATTCATCTTGAGAATAAATAGAAGATAAACTTGATTTTAATACCTCTTTTTCATGCACATACATGGCTAGAGTTTCCTTGGCATCATGGAGTTGAGTCTCCATCTCATGCACCTTGCTAGGTTTTCATTTGCAATATGGAGTCGGGTCTCCATCTCATGCATCTTTTCAAGAAGCTCTTGCTTCTCCTCCTTCATGGAAATCAACTGCTCTTGAAGTATAATGCTCTCCCTCTTATCTTCATACATTTATTGCACCATATCATTCATGATGTAGAGCTTCTGCAACATCTCTTTATCAAAGAGTTTTTCTATATAAGATTGACTAGAAACAATGCTTGATGAAGCTTCCATCACACTTGTAATGCACAAAAAGCTTCTTTGCTATGATTTGAGAACTGAGTCATTAATCTTGACCTTCTCTTCACACACATAAAATTGCACACAGTTAAATTATCCTTGCACAATTACAAAACCAATAGCTAATTCTTCTAACTAATCTTGGCTAAAATGAGCTAAACCATACTCTGATACCAACTTGATCTGAATATGGGAAAACTAGTTTTGTTGTGCTAGCTCCTCATCAGTTAAAAATAAATGTGTTTAGGATTGTCACAAATTAGCCAGTTATGTGAGGGTTTATGTGTCAAGTTTATGTAGTTTTTATGAGCAATTCATGAGTTAATTATCTGTTAAAAATACATGTACAACAAATAAATTGAAGAGAAATAAAACACAACAAACACATTACACAATAGCTGATAACGGAGTTCAACATTTCTAGGCTACATCTCCATGGACTTGCTTCAACTAGCTAAGACCTCTTTGTATTAATGGCCAATTCTATGATTACATGCACCTACAATGCTCCAATGGCTTTGCAACCTACTCCATTGGATTCAGAAGACCCAAAAACCTCAAAATAGACTTTTCAAGCTCTATGAATGACCCCCTCTCCTGTTGTCCCTAAGCTTCTTTAATCTTCAAAGTGGAAAAATCACTTACAGAAGTGCTCCAATGCCTCTACAACCTGCACCATCATGCTTAGAGCATCAAAGTCATCTAGGAATGACTCTTCTTGAGCCAAAAATTGGTCGAAAAATGCTCAATTTATGCCTCATTCAATTCTGGCCTAGGAAACCCCACTAAAACTGGAGAAACTCCAGTTAGGGCCGCTAATTTTGGAGGCAACGCCGAATATGGGGCTCCGCAAAACAAGGCACCAAATTAAACTATAGTTTAATTAATATAAATGCAGTTTAATTATGGAATAAGCTTGTTTTAGCGCTAATCACGCTTTTAACCAAATCCCATTTAAAAAAAGGATTAACGCAAATTAAATATCGTGTATGGGTTAATTTACCTATTTTAGCACTAACCTTCGCGCATATTTTTAAGTCTCCGCTCCTGGTCTTCGCATGAGGTTTTGTGGTGAGGGGGCTGACCCCCTCCTTATCCCCGCCAATCCATGTGTATTAAAACAAATATGCATCGAAGTAAATGGTTATTAAGATTCAAAGGTGTAGCTGAATGGTATGGAGGTTGCATTGTGTGGGGGAGGTCGTAGGGTTGAGCCCCGACCTCCGCCCTTCCTCCAACATATATTTTTCTCCACCCATACCATTTAACGTAAAGTTTAAACCTTATGAAATTTTGCATATGCGCCATATGTAATATTTAATCCACACTTTGGCATATATATAGTCTTCCGACTATATAATATAGTTTATAAACCATATAATAATAATAAAAAAGAAAAAAAATTGACCATATAATACAATTCGGACCATAGTTAAAATTTGAACCTTGGAAGGGGGCACGTGGCAGCCTCTGAGCTAGCCATGTGTCTTCATGCCATTGGTTCTTTTCCCAAGCCAATGAAAACACAACAAATCATCCTCTTGAACATCCAACCAGAGATTGACACTTGGCACAGTGTCATTGGGCGAAAATAAAGGAATATTCCCATAATATCCTTTTTTCGTTGACTAGGCTGCCATATCACCATCTGTCATTTTTTGCAATTTTTTTAGTTGTTTAGAAAAAAAACAATAGGATCTATCTTCCTCATGCAGACTCCGTTTTTAGTGAAATGAAGTGCGCCGAATTCTTGATGACGAACCCTATCTGTTCATTTTGGTTTGGTGCGATTCTAAGCACTTTGAATTTTTGGGAATTTTTTCCCCCAATCCAAATTTTGATCACCTTAGCATCATAAATAAGATCCATTGTGCATGACATAAAAGCCACTGGTGTTGAAATATATGTTCCTCTCACTGCATATGTCAAGACACTATATCCCACTTATTCACATTAGCTTGAGTCATTGCAAGTAAGTGGAAAAATTAAGGATATTTCCTTTGACTCCCTTGAGAAGAAGTTTGATGAAAGAAAGAATGATTTTGGGAACAAGACAACTCCTGAGTCTCCTGAAGAAGTTGTGTGCCTTGCACAAAAAGAGAAGAATCACGCACAAGATTATTCTAGAGTAAGAGGTGGTTGAAGAGGAAGAGGAAGGAATAATTTTAGAGGTAGGGGGTCAGACATTTCCAAGGAGAAAGGTTAGATCTTCATTGCATATGGTGTAACAAAAATGGAAATGATGCTTTCAAATGTAAGTTTCCTTGGGACATAATCGAGCAGGAAAGAAATGGAGAAAAATTTAAAAGGGCATGGTAAAGGGAAAGGTAAAGCACCTGAGATTGATCATTATGTTGTGGCGCCTTGCAACATTGGAGTAACTGAAGTCTTATTCAATGCTTCACTTGCTTCATGGAAATATGCTTGGTTTCTTGATTCAAGAGCAACTTGCCACATGACTTTCAAAATATATTTCTTTGAAAAATTCGCTGACAATAATGATGGAGCAGTCTACTTTGGAGACAAATCAAAACTCAATCCATCAGGGCTTGGCACCATCACGCTCAAATTGCCTTTTCTTCTAGACTTTCTTCTACATGATGTTCTGTACCTCCCGTAGCTAAGGAGAAAATTGTTGTATTTGGTCCACATCTGCTAACAAGGACACTCCATTCACATATTTGATGGCAAGGTTGAGGTTAGAAAAACATCAGATCGCTTACTTGTCATGACTGGGATAGAAGAAGAAATACTTTTGAAGCTGCGAGGAACCTCTGCTCGTGCACACAATTTTTCATATAGTTTTGTTGTCGTTGCTACAAAACCCTCCAAAAAAATTTCCTGCGCTCAATTTTAGAGCCTTCCTTGGTCTTGTACATTGTCTTCGCAAAAATTGAAACACATTCCATTTGTTTTCTTGAAGTGTTCAAGTCCCTTTTGCAAGTTAGGTAAAATGTTGTATTTTCGCGTGTTAGTTATCACACAATGTGTATAAGCCCGTTTTGGTGGTTTCAAGGGGTCATCTTTGTGTATATGAGTTGTTATATCTATGTAAACATTTGTTGCACTCATTTCTAAAGTTTTAAGCATTGTCACATAAGTGTCGCCACGGTCGTCACAATGTGTATCTTTATTGTCACACTTGTCATAAGTTATCAAAAAGTTGTCGCATTGAGGGAAATTTGTTGTTCTTGTGTCTTGGATTATCTCTGTTTTTGTGTCATCAAATATTCTAAGTGTGTGATCACAGTCGAAGTCATTGTTCACATCAACCTCACCGATACGCACTTAGTAAATTTCTGAAAACTTTCTGACCAAGCAACCCAACCTCATATGACCTTCCTGGACGACGCATTGCACAGTATCAACCCTCTAGCTGTGACCTTGCCTCTTGAAATTGTGCAATGCACAATTCCTGCCTCTTGGGACTGCTGCACTGTGCAGTTCCAGTGCTCAAGCCCGAACCTTGACCTCCAGAATTTCACAATCCATCTTTTGAGCCTAGCCTCAATTGTGCATTGCGTAATATCTAGCTTCAAGCTCAACCCTTGCGCTCTTGAGCAGGGAAAATTTTAGGGGCTAATATTCGCAGGTTGGCTAATTTTCCATGTTTTTTCCAAAAACAATATTCGTCAATTTCCATTTTTTTTAAGAATGATTCCCCAAATTTTATAGTATAAAATTATTTTACCTTAAAAATCGCCAAATTATTATAGAGACTATATGAAATTATTAGAAATTTGAATATTTTACAAAAATATCGCCAAACATTTTATAGTTTTCATATTAAGGACCAGTAAGATTCACCAAGGTTTCTAAACCTTAAAATAATTTCCCACCCTTAAAATTTTCCCTGCTCTTGAGTTGCGCAATTGTGCAATTTCCCAGCCTCATCTGTCTCCCGAAACTGCACAATGGGTTGATTTAGTGCCCATCCCCTCAACCTATCACACTGACCTCCAAAATTGTGCATATTTCTTCCTTAGACCGGCCTGGACTACGCATTTTGCAGTCTCAAGGCTCAAGGTTCACCCTTGACTGTTTGAACTGCGCAATTGCGCAGTCACTGAGTCCCTCTCCTAGCTTGTCACCTAGTTCCGACTCAGTAAATGGGTCAATATGCACTATCTTAGACTAGGGGTTTTTCCAAGATGATGTCGTCTTGTCATGAGTGAATCACAAATGCAGATACCTTATCATGACATGGCAAGATGATGAAGAAGGGGAACATGTTGAAAGACATCTTTGTAGCTAGTATGCAAGTTGATCAACTGAGAGAGAAAATGGACACTAGTTTGCGACCACAACTCAAGACTTGAGATCATTGAATATTCTTTATCACCAAGCCATGCAGAGGTGGAAAGAAAAACATTCTCAAGAAAACACTCAACACAGAGCAGCAAGAGTGGTTTAACATTGCCACATCAACAAGTAGTCCATGTCAACAATTTCATGTCATGTTATGTCATGAGTTGTCATATGCCACACCATTATGGTGGATTATGTAATTGATGTTTCGAAAATGTATTCTAAAGTGGAAGTCTAAAGGACATGTACGAAATATGAAGAGTTATGTAAGTCATGTAGAGTTGAAAAGTCATAGGAAGTCAAATAGTCATGAGGGTAGATGAAGAGTCACAAGGAAGGTGAAGCATCACCTACTCATTGTTATAAATACAATACACCCTCATTTTAAGATCAAAAGACTTTTCACCTTGGCTCCTCCCATAAGGCATTAGAGAGATAAGTTATTTCTTTTGAGGAGAAAGGAGTGGCTCGAACACTCCACTATTGAAGCTAGTGGTGTTCATTGTATACATGTGTCTTGGAATTTTTAGTTAATAACAAAAACCTTCATGGGCAACATTTTCTCCATGCATCGATTATGAACATTTGTAAGACTATTATGTAGATCTTTGTATTTCTTGTTTGATTTCATCTGTGCTAAATTAGTTGAACTATTTTGGTTATTTTAGTAATTATCTTATTGAGAATGTGTTGTAATAGTTGTTATCACTGCCCCATCCTTGTGGACTATTCCGCAGGATACTAGACATATCTTTCTCATTGATTGGTTGTAATAACCGTCGCATCTCTTATGGACTATTCCACTGGATGTTAGACAATCCTTCTTGGTTGTGTGTCTCTACTAGGGTGGTACTATTACCTCTCTCTTAGGGGCTCACTTTATTCTTTCCCTCCACAATAGAAGAGCTTTGAAACACCTAAAACTGAACACTCACCATGCACACCTTCTTTCTTTTCGAAGGCACCATTGCACTCCTCTCTCTTGCTGACAGTTAGAGCCAAGGAAAATATTTAAGAATTTGGAAATCATGTCATATTCCGGATGGGGCTCCTATCCTAAACGATGTGAGGTCTAATTAGGACCACATATCGAAGAGACCTCTTGAATGTTGGTGGGTCCAACACCGTCAACAAGTTCTCACTATGATGAAGGTGCACTTCCATAAAGAATTTTATGTCATGCTATATTTGGACATCTGAACTATGACAATCTTCGTTAATTGAAGAAAAATGGTGTTATTATTTTTCCAACTATTCCTAGGAAACTTAAGTAATGTGATGCTTGTATCTTAACAAAGCACAACAAACAATTATTTCATGATTCTCATTTCAGAGCACATAGAAAACTTGAACTCATTCATTATGATTTATTTGTCCCAATGCTTGTTCCTTTTGCAAATGGTAATATATTTATGATGACATTTATTTATGACTACACCATATTGGCTTTATTCATACTGATAATGGAAAATAATATACTTCAAATCAATTTGAAAACTATCTTTTCCTGATCCAGGAGGATCTTGATCGGTACAGATCGATAGAGTTCCAAGTACAATCGACGTCCAGTTCAGTCTCCAATCCGCCAGTTTCGTCAGTGTCGTCCTCAAATTGATCATGGTTTAGTTTCGCCAGTGAAAGCTCCTTCAGTGTTATGGTCGTCATGTGTGATGAGAAGGTGTAAAGTGGGTTAAAGTTATGGTGAAAAACCTTAAAGTGTAAAGGTCTCTGGTTTTAAAAGCTAACCTAGTACCTAAGCCTAAAACCTTATACAAATGACCTAAGTAGTGCAAACTTATCTCCTAATTAAATCCATAAGGTGCAAAACCTAGTGCAAAATGCTATGGTGTAAAACATTTAAAAATGGGTTTTCGACTTTGTATTAAAACCTAAGCGTTAAGACCATAACATAAACCCTTTAAAGGTTCAGGGTCATGGGTTAAAAACATTACAAAAACCTTTATAATAAGGTTCGGGTGTTGGGATTAAATATAAAACTTTATATAAAGTTTATAAACCCGCAGCGTTATCCTAACCATCAAGTCAGACCGCGTTGGAGTTGTGAGAAAAGCCATGTGATAGGCTTGAACCGTGGCGGAAAAGGGTGACAGTTTTAAAGACCGCTGTTTATGAACTTCATTGGAAACCGCGTGCATATGATAAGGTTGTTAAAAAACCACGAAGAGTTAACTACGACAGGGTTAACATTATCCATAACCGCCGAGATCCTTTCCGCCAATTCACATGGGAATGGTTACAACTCCCCGCGCGGTTAGCCTAACCGCCAGTGCTATCTCTGACCGCCCGCCTGATCACACATAGTGGCTTCTCCTCCACCCGGTTAGTTAGCCCGATGGTTAATAAATTTTATTAGAAGGTCCAAATATGGATTTTTGACTTTAAAAAAGCGCTAAGGTGTAGGACTTATCCATAGGTTTTTGCAAATGATAGGACCGAGACCCTTTATCACTTAAATTCCTCGACCAAATGCTAAAATTGGAATTCAGAGGTTTGATGCAGCTTATAAAACCATGAAAAATACATTCAAAGGACATGAAAGTGTTTTTGGAATTTAGTTTCAGAAGGTTAGAGGCAAATTTGTTTCCAACATTGCTTAGTCGTCAGGTGTCAGAATTGAGCACAGAGACAGGCATCGAAAAGGAGAGAGAGTGTACTTTATGTTTATAGAGTCCAGAAGTGCCTGTGAGCACATTCATTCTGATTCATTTCTGTGTAAATAGATTCCTCAAGATCAATCCTAATAAAAACGGATGCCCACTTGAAAGCGGACTTGGAGATGTAGTCTAGGAGGGACGAACTCCGTCATCAAATGTTTGCATCTTCTTCTCTCCGTTTATTGTTGTGATTTAATTCATTTACGCAGTTGGTTTATGTCGTCTTTCATTTAAAATCTTTCTTCAGTTAAAAATCAATCTAAAGGAAAAACTAATCAAACTACCTAAGCACTTTATTCGATCACATTCAGATCATATTTGGTATCGAAGTAGGTTGTGCTTTGTAGTTTGTTTATCAATGGATGTTAACCAGGTTGGGATTGCAATGTGGAAAAGGCGAGCTTGAGGAATTCGATCCAAAGATTAGAAAGCGAAAAGTCGTTCATCAATCAACGATGACAGGGACTGAGACCGTTGAGAATCCTAAAGCTACTAAAAAGAAACACATGGATGAGAATCAAATCCAGCAGATGTTTCTAAACATGCAGCAAATGTTGGCAGAATTATATGAAGACAAGAAGACGAGAGATGCAGCCTCATCGTCGAAGGCATCAAAGAAGGACAAGGGTAAAGGCAAGGCAGATAAATATCCTTCTCCTCCATCATCTTCTTCTTCTTGTTCTACTTCTAGTTCTGAATCAGAAAAAGAAAAGAAACCTAAGAGTCCACTTTTTAAACTGGATGTTAAGTTCAAATTACTTGTGTATGATGGTGAAATAAACCCTGAGAAACTAGATAATTGGGTAAAACAGTTAGAGTTCTATTGTCGTATTCAAGATATTACTGATGATAAGACAAAGATCCAATTAGCTACTCTTAGAATGAGGGGCACTGCTTTGATCTAGTGGGAAAGTAAGACAGATAGATTTAAAGCGTAAAGGAAAAGTTATCACCTCATGGACTAAGTTTATTAAAGCTATAAAGAAACAATTCTATCCGTTGGGTCACACACAGCAAGCTGTAATTTATTGGCAGCGCTTGCGACAAGGTAAGGGACATAATGTTCAAGATTTCACACAAGAATTCAGAAAGAAAGCATTAGCACTTGGTATTTCTTTGGACATAAAAGAAACTTTGTTGAAGTATATTGGCAGTTTGCATTCATATTTGCAGCATACATTATTAATGTTCAATCCTAATGATTTTGATGAAGTTTGTGTTCAATTTATTCATGTCGAATCAGGTGGTATACCATTCAAGTTTACACCAAAGACATCCCATCAGATGGAAACTTAAGACAACAAAAAGAAGGGCAATTCAAAGGGAAAGAAGACTGCCACAGCTTAGAAGAAAGATGATAGACCTACTTGTACACATTGCCAAAGGATCGGCCATGGTGAAGCTAGGTGTTGGAAACTTCATCCGGAACTGAAGCCAAAAAAGTTCCAAACGAAGAAGGGTGAAAGGAAGGCTGAAACAACAATCCAACAAGGCTTGGACTTGGGATCGAATTCAGGTGATGAAGGCAAAATCTCTGCTATGTTTACAACAGGTAAAATTTCTGATGCTAGTACTTCTGCTTCTTCAAACATCAAACAATAGAATGAAGATAAAAGAATCGAGTTATTTCATATAAGGGTAACTTCAAAGCATACTAAGATAGATACATTGTTTGATACGGGATCACAAGCAAATTCGATTTTCGAGTCATTGGTTAAACAATTGGGTTTGAAAACACATATTCATCCAAAACCATATCCTTTAGGATGGTTAAAGGAACAATCTCAAATTCATGTTACCAAACAGTGTCGGTTTAAATTTGCAATCACAGCTAACTATATCGATGAAGTGGAGCTAGATGTGATACCATTAGACATATGTGGAATTGTCTTAGGTAGCCCTTATCTCTATGACCGTGATGCAGTGTT
>JAXQQM020063410.1:0-55865 GCA_034641835.2 Pinus albicaulis
TTTAGCCTTGAAAGTCCATGTTTGGGCCTGTCGTTGCCTTTTCTCACCCCTAAAATACATGAAAAAAGGCCACAAATTCGTATCCAAAAATATAAAATGCCCAGCCCCTTTTGGTTCTAGCCCCTTATAGCTTATTGTCCACATAACCCAGGCGCTAGACCTTGCACCAAACCAAGAGGCACTTATCAAATATTTATCAGGCACATTTTGAGCCGTAGATCTGTACAGATCGGATGGAGATTGTTCATCCCCCTCGCGCTCGTGGTTCACTCGCCAGCCATCAGATCGAACCGTAAAATCAACGGCCCAGAGCCTCTCTGTCTCGGGGGTCCCTGCCCCGCATCCACTGTTCAAAACCGGGTGGTATGTATCGCACCACCTTTCGGCGGTGAGCGGTATTCCTCGTTTGGCCTGCGATTCCATACAATGCTCACCACGTGTCTCCGCGTACGGCCCAGAAACCACCCTCCATCGCACATTATTGTTCGGTCAAAGTCGCACAACGATATTCATCACAGCCATCAGATCCGGGGGTCCTCATCCAACGGTGATCGTTCTTCGAAGCTGCACAGAAGTTAACAAGGGGGAACCGTGCCCCTGGCCCACTGTTTATCGCCTTCGACGCCCTTTCAACCATCGATCTCCTCCAGAGATCGGACGGTCAAGATCTGCTCACCCCGCTTTTGACCAGCTCCCAAAGTCAGTCCTCCATGTCATCCATTCCTCGTTGTTTTGATATCGTGCCACCTATCCTCCAGTTTTCCTCCACGTGCTCTCCGCCACCCCAAATCTATACTTTGCTTATTTCTTCGTTCCTTACGTATTTTTATGTTCACTTCCACATTCCATTAGTTCTCTATATGGTCATCCCACACTGTTGCGCTGCATTTTCTTCGTCACCACCCTGTGCCGCTTCACCATTTCGCTAGTCTGTACGACCGCTTCCATTAACCCCGCCACACCTTCCATCCTCATATGCTTGGATTTCTTAACATGTTCTCGGGTTTTGCAGGTTTATAGCGACGGAGAATTACCATAAGTTCCAGCCTCCATTAAAAAAACCGAGTACGCTCCAAAGGACCATTTATCAGAGGCAGAATTATGGAAAAATGATTTGGGAAGCTGTTACGACACGACTTTCATTAAAGAAGCAGGAGAGTAAAAATTACGCAAACCCTTCGAGTCATTCCAAGTGTGATTTTAGATGGAGACATCGATGATATTAGCGAAAGTATTCTTGGAAGATCAAGGTATACAGTGTTTGGCATTGAAGATTTTAAATCCAAATTCGAAATTAGAAGGCAGAGGGTACAATGCACAAGAAATGATATCCTCCAGGTTTTATTTCAGCAGGACTTTCTCTCAGGAAAGGACAGAATGTTTTCATAGTTTTATCTCTCGTGTTCTGAAGAGACCTCTTAAATGCATTTATTTCGGACGAGACAGTACCCTGTTTTCACATTGTCATTCGCCTGCTACTCACATACTTGCACAATTTTGTTTAAATCGGGCAAAGTAAATGTTCATCACCTACCTCCTTTACTAGGGTTTTGGTTTCTCCTAAAAACTCCGGGAGAACACTGATTTATTTAGGGTTCTAGATTTTGTCAGTTATGAGTGAAAGGCTTTTGCAAAGAATTTTGTAAAACTTTGGTATGAAGGCTCAGCCCATAGGGTCTCAGTGAGGAGGAGTTCCATCTGTTAAAGAGGATTTTGGTCTTTGGTATTTCATAGTCTGTAACTCTCTTTATTGTGTTATATTAATAGAACAGTTCATGTCATCCATATTTCTTGTATCATGTTTTGGAATGCGAGTGGCTCACTGATTTTTGGTATGGATTCATCCTAGTTGATGCCCATGCTCGGATCAGTCAAGCGCTTTAAATATGGCTCATGCATGATATTCTGTTCCATTATTCAACTAACCATACTTCTGCTATATTAGTTGCTTTGGGAGGGTGCTTTTAAAATGCTATTATCATGTATGGATTCTTAGATTGGTAAGCCCATGCCTGGTGGTATTGTATATCTGGGTATCAACTCAATGTTAACTAATATCTTCTCAATATTTCTTTCACTACATACACCTTCTGATAATTTAAGTCTGTGAAGTATTTCTGAATCAGCCCCCTTTGCAGTAAACTGTCTTTGAATTGTATGTTGCTTTTGTATTAGAGTTTTGCATCTTGCCTCTGCATTATCTCTTTTCCTGTATCAGTTTTTGAGGGTTTGGTCCCATTCTATTTTATTTCCCTATTTACAGGAGATATCATGTGATCTGAAGCTGACAACTTCATACATTACATTATACTCTCCTTGCTATGCTAAGATGTCCTAGGCACTGGTCTATTGCAACTCTAGGCTGTCTCTAGGAGCTACAACATCTTTCTGGCGCCGTTTTCGGGGAACGAAGTTAAGAAAATTTGAATCCCTGAGCCTCGAAAAAATCTAATTCACTCTTCAAGCAGGTGATTATGGAGAGTTGAGAGTTGTAAATCCCTCACCTTGGCGACTCCACACTTGTTATTTGATAAATCTATTTGCAGTCCTGGCTCCACGTAAGCCACACCTGAGGTCAGATACGTCTAAGCCAAAGACACCTTCAATGTCTGACCCTGACCAGATTATACATAGAAGAAATTGGAGGGAAAGGAAATCAGCCCGTTCCGAAATCCCTGAAGTGTCTATAGAAGATTTTCCTTCCTCCTCCTCTCAAGATTCTCAATTGCAAATTCCCGACTCCACTGTGGGAGATACTGATTATTATTACTCAGACAGTCCACCCCGAGAGGGTATCAGAAATAAAAATAGTCTTCATCCTACTCCTGAGGTTGAAGAGGTCAAGGAAGTAACCGAAGTATCTGCTGTTAATAGACCTTTGTTCCCCTCAACCCCTCAAGCTGCAGTTGAGTATATTCCTATTATTATTCATACTCCACTTCCACCTCCTCCTCCTCCTCTTACTCATCAAACTATTGCACTACCTCCACCTCCTCCAATGGCCAATGTTCCGGCCTTCTTGATGAATAAATATGCTCCCCTGGCATTACCCCAGGTGTTGAATGATATGCCCCAGGATTATCTGAAGATCTTGCCCAGATTCAATGGAGAAAATGAGATTGATGCTCAAAAACATCTTGAGACTTTCTGCTCCTTTGCAGAGAACTTTAATGTTGAACATTTGGATGTGGTCTTAAGACTATTTGTGCAATCTCTAGATGGTGAAGCTCGAAAATGGTTTAAGACATTGGCTGGCCGTTCTATTACTACTTGGGATAACATGGAAGACACTTTTCTCAAGAAATGGGGAGAAAAGAAAGATCATGGAAATTGTCTCATTGAGTTCAATACACTAAAGAAAAGACACAATGAAGGAGTGTCAGAATTTATCAAGAGATTTAATAAATTGTATTTGAGTCTCCCTGTTGATATGAAACCCCATCAAACAGCTGCTAAAGTTGTTTTTGTAGCCGCATTTGATTCAGAATTTGGTTTCTCTCTCAGAGAAAGAAAGCCTGCTACTCTGGATGATGCTTAGGCAGATGCACTAGAATTGGGAGCAAACTTTGCCTCCACTGGAAAATCAAAAGGAAGGTATGAACAAGATACCAGAAGAAGGGGAAAAGAAGAGGCATATACCTCTAACCAAGACAGAGACTTAGCCAATGAAAAAATGGAAGAAATGAGCAAATTGATTAAGAAAATGGTCAAGCTTGAATTGGAGGCCAAGAATTCAGCTTTCAGGAATTTCCAGAATGCTCCAAACAGAGGTTACAATCCTCAATATAGGAAACCACCCTTGTAAATATTTCCAAGGGAAGCAAAGGAGCAACAGGATCAAGTGCCACACCCATTGTACCTGGAAGGTCCAGTAGATGACTCCACTGAAGATGCTGCCTATGGACTGGAGGATGAAAATCTTGCCTTCTCAAATAGTGATGGAGAGGAACACCCTTTGCAAGGAAATGATGAAGCTGGGTGCTCATTGCAAGAAGAAGAAAATATCAGAGACGCAGATGAAGCATAATTTGATCATTATTGTAAACAATTTGATGATTTCATGCAAGCACATTTCAATAGAAGATATGATCTTAGATCTTCTAGGAAGAGGACTCGTACCCAAGAGCAAGAAGAAGAGCTACCCCAGAAAAAAGCACCTGCTCAGAAGGAGTCAACAATGCATAAAGCCACAGACAAAGGTAAGGAACCTCTAAACAAACCTTTTCAATCTAATGATCAAATTCCTTCTTCAAAAGTAGTCACTTCCCCTAATGTCAAGCCTGTGTCTAAAGAAGTCAAGCCCCCAGCTGAAAATAAAGAATCAAAAGAGGTTGTGATAGAAAAGTTCCCCCCTGCCTTCAGTCTGCAAAAGGAACTTGAAAAGGTCAAAATACCAGTCCCCTTGACTGAACTGTTGAAACAGCCAGCATATAAATCTCAAGTCACCTCTTTCGTGCTCCCTCCAGAAGCACCAATCATTCCAGATAGTCTCAAACTTCAAGAAGAGAGACCCATGGTAGTTTTTGGCCCACATGTTGAGGAGATATATCCCTCTACTCCTCCCTTCTATGTGTCTCTAGTGATCCATGACCTGTTATTACATAACTGCATGCTAGATTCTGGGGCTTCCCACAATCTTATGCCTCTGTCATTCATGGAAAAACTAGGTTTACAAATCACACGTCCATATAAATACCTCTATTCATTTGATTCCAAAAGAATTAAATGCTTGGGGATGATCAAGGGTTTGGTGGTCAATTTGGCCCAAATCCCAGCAAAAAGTGTGGTAATGGACATAGTGGTGGCTGAAATTCTAGATCGCTTTGGTATGTTGCTGTCAAGGTCTTGGGGAACAAAAATTGGTGGATCAATCAAGTTAGATTTAACATATGCCACAATCCCAGTTTTTTGTGGCTAAGAGAGGAGATTGTATAGGGAGACTAGATTTTTCAAGATGGTGACTAAGGCTGACAATTCTGTAAATTCACCAGTCTACAGTAAGGAAGGAGATTTTTCATGCTTGATGCTGGAAGAAGATGAGTTATATAGACTTCATCCTACGCAGATCAAGGCGAAGCGATCCTCGAGAAACCATGAAGCCCCAGGAATCTAGACACTCCATTTGATGGGAAATTAAAAAAGAAGGTAATGGAGTAGGAGTATTATTAATTTCTCCTACATGAAAGATACTAGGTCCCTACGTCTTTCAAACTATAATATGGAAGCCACCAATAATGTGGCCGAATACCAGAGCACTCTTTATTGGGGTGCAAACCGCCGGGAGCATGGGTATACAAAAAGTTTAAAAGTTGGGAGATTCGAGGGTGGTGAGTCGGACAAGTCAGAATCGATTAATAGGACCAAACATCCTAGGCTAAGGGCTTATAGGAAATTAAGAAGCCGTTGAAGACCAAAATAATTGTACCATTGAGGTACTCTGAATGAGTGGCAAACCTTGTCCCTATACGAATGAAGAATGGAGAAATAAGGCTGTGTGTGGATTTTAGAAATTTAAACAGAGCTTCCTTAAAGGATAATTATCCATTACCTAAGATGGATCACATCCTGCAGAAAGTGGTTGGAGCTTCCAGGATGTCCATGATGGATGGATTCTCTGGTTATAACCAGGTGGCTGTACTTCCAGAAGATCAGAAGAAGACTGCTTTCACCACACCCTGGGGTACATTTATGTATGCTAGGATGCCTTTTGTATTGATTAATGTAGGGGCCACTTTTCAGAGGGAGATGGATATTTCTTTTGTTGGGGAAAAAGATAAATTCTTAGTGGTTTACCTCGATGATATCACTGTATTTTCGAAGAATGATGCTGAGCACATTGAACATACGCGGAGAACTTTTGAGAAATGCAAAAGGTATGGTCTCTCTCTGAATCCTCAAAAGTATTTATTTGCATTAGAAGAGGGAAAACTTTTGGGCCATATCGTGACTAAAGATGGGGTGAAAATAGACCCTAAGAGGGTAGAGGTTATAAATTGCATTGCTTTCCCCAGAAATTAGAAAGAGGTGCAGGTATTCCTTGGACGCATTAATTTCCTAAGAAGGTTTATTCCTAACTATGCTGAGATAGTTAGGCATATAACAGATATGTTGAAGAAGGATAATGAAGATAGTGAAGGTAAAGTGGTGGAGTGGTGCAAGAATCATGAGAGGCATTCACGAGTTAAGGGCATTTGGTGAAGCTCTGTAGTAGGCTGGGCAGTTATGCTAAACCATTTATGATCTTTTGCATCACCTCATACAATAGCAGGGGTTTTATTACAGAAAAATGAGGAAGGGTATGAGCAGCCTATTGCCTTTTTCAGTCAGGTGCTCCGTGATGCAGAATTAAAATACAACATATTGGAAAAGCAAGCATACGCCCTAGTGAAATCCCTTAAATCATTCCGTGTATATATCTTACAGTCCCACGTCACTCCATTTGTACCTGCAGCCGTTGTAAAAGATATTCTTATTCAGGGGGATAGTGAAGGAAAAAGGGGTAGGTGGATCGCTAAAATACAGGAATATGACTTAGACATCCACCCTACTACGCTGATCAAAGGACAAGGGCTTGTTAAAATGATATCTGAATCAAACTATCAAGCTTTGGGCATAAATTTGTCCATTATAGCAGGTGAGGAATCTGAGGAGAAAGAAGAACGACATGGAATTGGAGTAACTACTCCAGAAACACATCTAAAATACCTCACCAGTCCATGGTACAAAGAGATAGTAGAATATATCCTTACGCTCAGCTGCCCTCCAAGTTGTGACAAAACCAAATACAGAGCGATGAGATTGAAATCACAGAAGTATATAGTCGCCAATGGCCGGCTATACTGGCAAGATCCCTCAGGCATCTTACTCCTATGTCTCACAGAGAATGAAGTAGAGAGTATTATAGCAGAATTTCATGAAGGAATCTGTGGAGGTCATTACAGCTGGAGGGCCACAGCTCATAAAATTCTGAAAGTTGGCTTCTATTGGCCAAAGCTTTTTGGAGATGTTTTTGCTAGAGTAAGAGCATGTGATAAATGTCAGAAATTTGCAGAGAGACAGAAATCAGCACCATTTCCTCTGATTCCAGTACATGTGGATGAACCATTCAAACAATGGGGTATTGATTTTATAGGTGAGATACATCCCCCATCAAGTGGACAACATAAATGGATATTAACAGCCACAAATTATTTCACCAAATGGGTGGAAGCCATACCTGCAAGGAATGCTACAGATAGTATGATCATAAAGTTCATGGAGGAAAACATCATATCCAGGTTTGGCTGTCCTGCTAGGATAGTGACTGATAATGCACAGGCCTTCAAGTCTACAAAATTTATGAATTTCTGCCAGCAATACAATATCATACTGAGTCACTCTACAGCTTACTATCCACAAGGAAATGTCTTGGCAGAATCTTCAAATAAAACTCTGGTGAGGGCCTTGAAAAAGACTATCAATGAAAATAAGAAGAATTGGGATTCCCAATTGAAATTTTCTCTATGGGCTAATAGAATCACCAGCAAGAGAGCAACTGGGAAATCTCCCTATGAATTGGTATATGGATGAGCAGTAGTTTTTCCTGTACAACTGGCTTTACCAATGGCTCGCTTCGTGCAAGAAATTCAAGAGGAACCTGATGATATGATCAGGAGAATCAATCAATTGGTGGAATTAGAAGAAACACGGGGCCAGGTGAATCAGAGGTTAATAGAATATCAAGAGAAAATGAAACACATTTTTGATCGGCATGCAAAAGACAGGAAACTACAGATTGGTGATTTGGTGCTCAGATGGGATATCAGGAGAGCTGAGAAGGGAAAACATGGTAAATTCGACCCCCTATGGTTTGGTCCTTTCAAAATTGTGGAACAAGGGGGCAATAATACTTTCAGGTTGGAGAATTTACAGGGTGACTTGCTGGATTCCCCTGTAAATGGTCAATTCCTTAAACCCTATTTCCAATTATGACTCAGGATGAGAGAGCCTGATGTATTATATTGTATATTAGTTTGCTGTCTCATTTTTGTTTGAATAACGCGGGTGTTGTGATGAAGTATAAAGTGAAAAATGGAGGTGCTGAAGAGCAAAGTCTGCATACATGATGATCAGAAGGTCTGCGAGTTCTCGACACGTTCAGGGATGAACGTGTTGTCCCCAGGTGGAGATGATGTTGATCATAGTCCATTCCCCATAAAATTTCACAGGCCATATGGTTCAGAGCTCTCAATTTCCCCACTTTTCAGCCTTGGAAAATCATCCTTACGGCTATCATTACCATTTCCCGCTTCCAAATCACATTATAAAAGGCTGGAAATTCATATTTGAAAATATTCGAGGCATAGCTCCTTTAGCCCTAGCCCCTCCGCTCTTTTCCTCCACGGGACCAAAAGCCAGAACCAAGAGCAAAGGCACTAGGCGCTTATCAAAGAATATCGGGTGCGTTCTGAGCCGTCCGATCAAGCCATAGATCAACGTACCTCAGCCCTCCCACTGTTGTGGTCCCCTCGCCCAAAAAACTGTTCAAAACTGGGTGGTATGTATCGCACCGCCTTTCGGCGGTAGGCGGTATTTCTCCTTGGACCAGCAATTCCATACAGCGCTCACCACGTGTCCCCGCGTACGGCCCGAATACCGCCCTCCATCGCGCATTAATGTTCGACCAAAGTCACGCAACGATATTCATCACAGTCGTCCGATCTGAGGGCCTTCATCCGACGGTCGTCGCGCTCCGAAGCTGCACGATTTTTAGTCCAAGTGTACAGTGCTCCTAGCCCACATTCCATCTCCTCTGATGCTTTTCCAACCGTTGATCTCCTCCCGAGATCGGACGGTCAAGATCTACTGACCCCGCTTTTGACCAGCTCCCAAAGTCAGTCCTCCACGTCATCCATTCCTCGTTGTTTTGATATCGTGCCGCCTGTCCTCCAGTTTTCCTCCACGTTCTCTCCGCCACCCCAGACCTATATTTTTCTCATTTCTTTGTTCCTTACATATTTTCACGTTCATTTCCGCATTTCATTAGTTCTCTCTATGGTCATCCCACACTGTTGCGCTGCATTTTTTTTCGTCACCACCCTGCGCCGCTTCACCATTTCGCTAGTCTGTACGACTACTTCCATTAACCCCGCCACATATTCCATCCTCATATGCTTGGATTTCTTAACATGTTCTCGGATTTTGCAGGTTTATAGCGACGGAGAATTATCATAAGTTCCAGCCTCCATTACAAAAGCCGAGTACGCTCCAAAGGACCATTTATCAGAGGCAGAATTATGGAAAAAGGATTTGGGAAGCTGTTACGACACGATTTTCATTAAAGGAGCAGGGGGGAAATCTGTCAAACCCTCCAGATTCATTCAAAGCACAGATTGTGGCAGATGGAAACATTAATGTTGCGGCAAGGAGTATCAGTCAAATGATAAATGAATTCAACGTTCAGCATTGAATATTTCAAATCTTAATTCAAGATCTAGAGGGCAGAGGGTACAATGCACAAGAAACAATACCCTCCAGGTTTTATTTCAGATGAGTTTTCTTTCAGGAAAGGAAATAATGTTCATATGGTTTTATCTCAATACCGTGTTCCTGAAGAGGCTTTCACCCAGTGCATTTATTTCAGAGAGCAGGCTATAGAGTACCTACAACACCACCTAGTCATTCAACAGTATGGGAGGGCACTATTTCCACCATTTTGTTTAAATTAGACAATTAAATTTTCATCACCTACTTCATTTACTAGGTTTGGGTTTCTCCTATAAAAACGATAAAGAAACGCATTGTAAAGGTTCCAGATTTTTATCAGAAAATTATGCAGTGAAAGGCATTTTTGTATACATTTTATAGAACTTTTGTATGAAGGCTCAGAGCCCATAGGGTCTCAGTGAGGAGGAGTTCTATCTGTCAAAGAGGATTCTGGTCTTTGGTATTTCACAGTCTGTAACTCTCTTTATTGTGTTATATTAATAGAACACTTCATTTCATCCATCTTTCTTGTATCATGTTTTGGAATGCGAGTGGCTCACTGATTTTTGGTATGGATTCATCCTAGTTGATGCCCATGCTCGGATCAGTCAAGCGCTTTAAATATGGCTCATGCATGATATTCTATTCCATTACTCATCTAAACCGTGTTTCTGCTATATTAGTTGCTTTGGGAGGGTGCTTTTAAAATGCTATTATCATGTATGGATTCTTAGATTGGTAAGCCCATGCATGGTGGTATTGTATATCTGGGTATCAGCTCAATGTTAACTAATATCTTCCCAATATTTCATTCACTACACACCTTACGATAATTTATGCAGCAGAAGTATTTCTGAATCGGCCAGCTTTGCGATGAAATTGTCTGGTATATCTCTTTGCTTTTGTATTAGGTTGCATCTTGCCTCTGCCGAACCTCTTTTCCTTTATCCGTTTCGGGAGTTTGGTCCCATTCCATATAATTTCAATGATTGCCACATCACATCTCTTTCCTTCACATGGGGTGATCCATTTGAAGAACTTGAGTGCTTAGAGGAGGCACTTCATGGTTGAATTGTTTGATGGAGTAGCTTGGGACATTTTTGGAGGCCATATCATTTTAGCCCAAGGGCATAAACAACCCCATACTTACCATAAATGGAGAAAGAAACAATTTGGATTGGAAAATCTAAACTCTCCATTCAGCCCCAACACATTGCATAGATCCGGGGTTGAATTTTTATTTGATGAGCTACCTAGAATGGCTCATTTCATTTGGATGATTGCATGGGTGAGGGAGTCACTCATTGGGAATAGGACTTCCCATGTTTTTGTCACTCCTACTTTGAGGAGGCCATTGAGCAACAAGGAGATCACCACTTGTAACTTCCATTTTCTCATGATGTACACTCTGTTATCTTACACTTGGAGGGGATCATTGGAGGACAGATTCATTTCCTATCATTTTTAGCCATGGTGGGATCCATAATAACTCGTAAAGGAGGACCAATAATAACTCCTAAACAGCAAAATAAATCAATTCTCAATGTGAAAAAAGATAAATCTAATCTATCTTCATAAACAAAGTTAAGTGTGAAATAGGTGGACCAATTGACTGGGTCAACAGGACCAAATCCATAGCGTTGTCCACATGAATTGTATCTCCTAAAGGCACAGCACAGTTCATGTTGGAGGCCACTCATGTGAATGAAGCTAAATCATCAAGATGGTTTGGGTTTGACAAGATTTCCATGTTATAAAAGGAATAGGAGGACACAAAGGAAAGGGTTCATTATTTGATATTTCTCAAGGTGTTGTTTGTTTAGACATTCCTTATTCTCTAGCTATTTAGCTGAGAATAGTGTTGTTTAGCACTTGGGTGTGTTGATCAGCAGTTGTCATTAATATCAACCCAAGCAGCACCAGGGGCTAACCAAAAATAGAATGGGAATTTTGAACTACCAAATTAATATATTCTAGGTCAATAATGCTTTTTATGGTTTCTACTTGTCGATATGTTTCCGTTGATATATGGCACACCATGTGATTCTTCACGGTTTGAGAGATATTCATGTTTGAAGTTTGTACCCCAGTTAGTGGGCTAAAACCCCATGGGGTTGGGGCATGGGTCATTGAAAAATCATAATGAATATTTTTTATGCTCCTAAAATCCCTCCCACGTTCACTTGTTGAAGCCCCTCTCAATTTAAGCATTCATATATATTTTGATCTTAATTTCCTCCTTAAGCAAGGGATTCGGCCATCTGAAACAGGTCATTGTCGAATTTTTTCTCTAACCTTTTTTCTGCGAAGGCACAGAAGCTAAAAATTTTATGAGGTGAAGCCAAGCTCATGAGGAAGCTTCAGTAAAAATTTTAGATCAAGTTGCGCAATATTTTTGGAGATATGATCTGTGGAAGTAAGGGTTTTTGCAGGCTCCTGAAATTCATCTCAAAGAAGTGACCTTGGTAAAATCGTCATAACTCTCTCTCTAAGTATCAGATTGGAATGCCATAAAATGTGATGGATAGTGCACAAAATTTAATTTTCTCTCTATCAATTTCAAAAACAAATGAAGAAAAAGTGACACGTGGCACGCCATACAAGTACGATCTTATGAAACAATCCATAATTAGGGCATTGTGAGAGATTGGGTATAACTCTCTCTTCAAGAATCCAAATTGGGTCAGACCTATGGAATTGGAAATATGAATCAGAGGAATACTACAGGACTGAAAATTAGATATTGATGATCTGAAATGACAGAGATAAACTAGATTCAATATCGAACTCCTAGAAGGCAATAAAAATCTAGATCATGTGTTGTCAAGGGTTGCAAAGGACCAGACTTTCTATGGCAGAAAAGCAAAGAAAGGTGCAACAGAGGGTAGCATTAAAAGAGAAGCATTCAAGGTGCATAACAGCAGCAAGAAATTCATCATATGAAGTCTTCAAGTGGGCAACACTGCATACAATCATTGTAAAGGTATCATTGTACCTAGTCATTGTAAATACATTATTGTACAAATTGTACTAGTATCTATCTGCCAAGGGTTGAAGAGGCAGCGTTGGGAGGTCTAGGATCATCATTAGGTGTTTGTGTCAAAGTTGGGCTTATGGTCTAGTATATATTATTCTTCTACATCATTCTATATCATTGTAAAAGTGGACCATTTTCCCTGTTATGGGAGTCCATTCTTCTTTTATTCTTCTATAGGGTGGTAGGGTGGTGCTACGGTGAGTTGTAGCTCATTGGGTGTTGGGGCATCCATTCAGTTAAATACTGAAGAATATTGGGTGTTGGAGCATCCATCCAGTGGGAGCTAGAGAAGAATGCTTTTCTAGATTCTAGGAAGTTGGAGCTTTATTTTCAATTGGAGTTGAAAAGAATTATTAGAAAAGCATTAGGTGGTTTTTTGTCCCGGAGTGGGTTTCCACCTTAAAAATTGTGTGCATTTGTGTTCCTCTTTTTTTCTGCTATCATTGCACAAACACTGATAATAATTGAAGATTAACTAATGGTCAATTGAAAGGAATACTGATTCACCACCCCCCCCCCCCCCCCAGTATTTCCAACAAGGTGTTCCTGGTCGGGAATCCCACCTCCTTCCTTGAGCAGCTCTTGGAGGAGACTTGTTCTATTTTGTCCACTATCAGGCTTGGGCCAAGCTTCATCTTCCAACCACAATTCAGATCCTATTGAGGGTTTGATTTTTTTTGTAAGCTGTAGAAGTTGAAGCTAGATCTATTCAGATCTAGGAAAATCTAGTGCCTCTTCTCAGTGAGTGTGTCTTTTAACCTTCTGGAAGAGTGTATTGGATCATTAGAGCTGCACTTTCAGATCTAGGCATCAGGCCTATTCAGTACTGAAGCTAACAGTGCAGTTTCTCTTCCATAACTGCGTTATCTGTAAGAGGGAAGTTGCACAGTGTTTGAGAAATATTTTGGAGGAGTGATCTCTAGTGTTAAGGGGCTCTCCTTGCACTGTGGTGATCCATGGATTGGCCATCCAATCCATGTTCATTTCAGATCTGATTTTCGTCTGGTTCTATTTACTGCAGAATTATTGAATATTACTGCAGGACTTCATCTTAGATCTCAAATCTACTCAATGTTATTCATGATTTGCTCAAATCCCCAAGGGGAGTGTATTAAGGAGCCCATCTAGTACACAAATATGTATTGGATCTATATTTTTGTGTAAATATCTTCTCTAGATCTGATGTGTAATATATATCAGCTATATCATCAATAAAATAACATTGTTAGGCTTTGCAGTCCCATTTTGTTGTTGCAACACCTCAATCTTGAGGGTTTGTTCATGTAATTATTATGTTTATATATTGTAAAATGTATGAAACATGCTATAGATCTGATTTCTTGATGTCCATACCATATTGCATCCATCACCTTCAGAAAATCATGCTGTCTGTGCTTCAGTAATTTCTGCAATAATTAAATCATGGGGATTGGGCCTTTTTAAGCCATACCGGGAGTGGGAGACCTGTTTAATATAGCTAGAGTCATTTATTTTTCTTCTGAAATTTATTATGTGAGTCCCACATGACCTAAGCTATGATATCCCACCATCACTTTCCCTTATTTTTACGCTCATCTCTGAAATTAACCTTTTTAGGGCATAAATTGCTGCCTTTCCCCAACTTTTGGCTCATAAAATGAATTACAGTTTGTTGTTGTAGCTTGGATTGATGGATATGTGTTTTTAACACATCCTATTAGTTTATTTGATGCTACATATTCATTACTATGTTTATACATTGCTGCAATCCCTCATTGGGCATTTATCAAGCCATACTAGGTGTGGGAGGCCTGTTTGCCCCACCTAGAAGGATTTATTTTTGATATCCTCTTGGATTTAGGACTTAGATACTCAAATATAAGGGATCCAAGTGCTGGTTTCAAATCCTATAGTAGCCATTCCTGGAAAATGCGTTTTCCAGTCATGCCTTGCTGACAGTTCCCATTTTGGGATATTACACGCCAGTGGGGGTTGGCATCACTTCTTTCTCAACATAATTCCTAGTCAGATTATCTATTTTTCTCTCTGGCTGAGTGAAAATGCATGACTTTTTCAGTGTTTTAGGTGTCAACCACACTAGTGGCTACTCGGCAATGATTCTAATTAGGCCATATTCTGTGTCAACCACATTGGTGGCTACTCGGCAAGTCAGCTACCATCTTGTATTGATTATAGAGTGTGGGCGACAGTAACAGCTTTGAATGTACAACCTTTTAAAGGGACTCATCGAAAATACCCATAAAATTTTGTTTTCTTTAATAGGCGTGGGGTCTGAAGAGTTTCATAATGTGGCATAGCGCGTAGCCTCGCACATATGAGGCTCAATCTCAAGAAACTATGTTTCCTCATAGGTCTTCCACCCAATCAATACGATAAAAAATAATAGCCAAGAATAATGTAATTACCTGCCTTCCTCCTATGCTTCATGCAAATTTTCTAGGAACTCCTTGCACAGATAGTTAGACCTATTATAAATAACACCTTTCTAGCACTCTCCAGCGAGAGCAATTACATTTGTCAGCACATCCTTTGGTCTACATTTGCACATCATCTTGCAGGTGAAGATGAGCATGTCGAACTGAACTGATGGGTCTTTAATCTCACTTATAACGAAGCCTCGACTCTTGCATGAGACTTGGTATTTAGTTTTAAATTGCTCTGCAAGAACTTTGTCTTGCCCTTTACTGTCGAAATCAACAATGGAGTCGGCGCCTTTAGTGGGAAAACACATGATCCTATGGATCAATGCAGAATCAATAAGGATGCACTCTCCCAACCACAATGCATAATCATGCACTAGTGCGAGCAATTTCCAGACGCATATGTCATTTATGGGATTGCGCCCAAAATTAGGTATCTGCAGTAAGTTTAGCAGCCATGCCTTGTGCAGACCTAGCACCCATCCCTTTGGCTTAAGGTGCACGATGCCTCCTTCATATGTGACATGTTCTAGTTATAGCTCTCGCACTAGTTCTAAAAATTTATCTACATCCATAATGTCTGAGTCCTCCGGTCTGAGTTTCGGTACTTTAGCAAACATGTCCCCTTCCATCAAGACATTTTCCATGATTAATGGCATTTGGATACTTGCGCACACCTTGTGTAGATCTTTCGAAATTCAGATTGAGCATTTGTGTGTCGTGACATAAGTCGAGAGTCATGATAATGGGGCCACTTTGACTACATCCTCCTCTTCTTCCACAATTTTTTCAGGGACCTCGAGCATAGGCCTTTTTTGTCGCTCAGCCATAGTAGAGTGTGACTTTGGATTCTTCTCCCTCAATGGTTTTCGTATGCCATATGACTGCCCCTTATTAGACTTCGAGGGTGCAGGAATTTCAACAATAGGGACATCAGGCACCAATGTGTCATCTCCAGGTCCTTTGGTCATCCTACTGCTTGGAATTATGTATCCCAACCCTGCGAGGTGCAACGATTCCTCGAATCCTGGATCCAAACCAGATATAGACATAGAGTATGTAGCATCAATCAAGGATCTCAAAGCAAATAATTCACTCATAAATCTAAGGGAACTATTGTGACCCCATAGGGCATATTTATACTTGTGGCACATATTCAATGGATTCTTTTGTATTAATGTGTCTCTATAAATGACAAAATAGTCCCAAATCTAGCAAAATGCCTTCATTAAATGCAGCCTAGATCCTCCCATAAATGGTAATAATGATACCTTTTCCAGATTTATACTATTCCAATGGCTATTTTTTGACACCTCTACAACCTAGTCAACCTCCTCGCGTAGCTACTGAGTGTACATTGAACCGTTCTGCACATATAATCTAGAGATAATGACAACCATATACAGATCATCCCCCCCCAACATAGGCTTATTGATTAGGTAATTCAAAGCATAGCAGGGAGTGTCCTTTTCATTCTTCAATAGCTACAAACTCCTCTCACATTCGTCGTCCTAATGGAATGTCACACCTTTTCTAGTCATGGGCGCAGTTATCAACTCATAGCCTGGAATGTGCTTCCTATAGTAATCAACAAGGCCCATCATTGAGAGTACTTGTCTGACATTCTCAGGGGGATAAATTGAAGTGTCAGCGACTGTGCACTATTCCCAGATTCCACAATTTCCAAATATCTTCAGTTCATAGTCTCCTTCACTGGTGCATAAACGATTTCTTGAATCAAAGCTTGGCCACTGTGATCAAATACATTCTCAAAGTTGAATGTTAGGATAAATCTCTCTGTTAGTGCAGATCATTCACTAGTGCCTTGGCGTAGCTCTGTCTCCAAATACCATTCAATAGGTACCTTCCCCAATGTGTGAATAAACATGTGGACCCATTCAGGTCTTGGTTCTACGCCCCATACCTGATTCCATCTCGAAAAATTTCTACGTGGATCTTCTTTTCCAAAGGAGGCATCTTCCATTTTAATGAATGGATATTACAATTGTAACCACATCATGCGCGTACATTCCTCCCAGTTGCCCATGTTCTCCTTATGAGTTTCCCACCATCTTGTTGGAGTAGTGTGTAAGCCAAGATCCAAAACATGGAATCTTTTTCCTTCAGGCACAGTCCTTTCAAGCTCCCCTAGAAACATGCTTATATCAGTTACTACATAATAGTGTGGTAACTCACGTACCTCAAATGTCATACATCACAAGGATCTGGTCACATGATTACAACACAATGCAGACACCTCATGCAACTGGTTCTTCTAGTTTTCTAATTCCTCATCAGAATCTGAAAGACAAGAGCTATCCTTCTCCCAGTTAATATTTCCATATGATTTTGGATTAATACAATATTCCTCGTGTAAGGTAGGCTTATAGATTTTATCGATATCATCATCGGCATGCACCAGCTCTGTGTATCTTTTTCCTTCTGCGGGATCTAGAGGAATGATTACCCTGATTCCATTGCTTTCAAATTCCATTCTTCTTTACTTCAGATTTATAACACTATCCATGTCAATAGCGTAGTCCAACCCTAGTAGCACAGGATAAGGATTAGTATCATCTATAATTTATATGACTTCAAATTTTTGCATTACCTTAACACCCTCTACTAACTACAACTTGCGGCAGCCTCCCTAAAGAAATGATCTTTTGTTGATTGGCCATGCGTAGTTGAATGGTAGACCACTCCAGATTGGGTTCTACCATGCACTGCCATGTTTGTTTCGGTAGAACATTAGCATCCGATCCCAGATCTAGAATAACCTAGTCCATCTCATATGCACTATTCTGTGTGGTCATATGCATCTCCCTACACATTCTCTTCATATACTTGTAAATTTTTTTGACCACTCGTTATTTTACCATCAGGTTTTCATTATCTGTGTAATTATCTATCAAAGCCTAAATATTAATACTACTTTTTTGTTGCACAATAAATTTATAAAAGCTTGTAAAAATGGTTTGATCTCTTCATCTCCTCCTACTTCCTTCATCAGTCTTCCTGATGTTGATGTGTTTCCTTCTACAAATTCTTTCCACGCTTCAAAAAAAGTCTCCTTTGTGTGTTGCAGATTAAATCCTTTTTTTTCAGGTGCCTTACTGATGCATACATCAGTGACTGGTTACTTTCCCTTATCTTCATTGGTGGCTACATTTCTCCTAGTAACCACATTCACACTGGGATCTTCTTCGCGAGTTACTGCTCTAACCATCTAAATTTTTTTGTTGGAATCTGCGTCTTCCTCTCGTTCATTTTAGCGATCAATGTAGGAAAATCTTCTATTGCATGATCAAATTGCCTGAAATAATAGCATGAATATCACACTAGATTAGGACAGCCGCACGCATAATGACCAGCATCTCAAAAATTATAGAAAATGACTTGTCCTCTTCCTTAACTAGTAGATCGACCTCCTCAGCCTCTTCCTCTGCCATGAAATCCTCCACACCCAAACGGGGATTTTGTTGAAGTAGGCTTAGATTGCATACTATATATTTCAGATTTATCTAACATCATATCATAAGTGCAACAATGTTTTTCATCATGCCCTAATGACAATCAAAATCTACAAAACAACTGCGTCAATTTAGGTTGGTACTTTCTGATCCTTGGGTAGGAATATGTGTCATGTGATCCAAAAATTTGACAGATTGTGCACCATAGAGGACTCTTCAATGGACTAGGACCTCCAGCGTTCAACTAATTTCTAAAAATAGGACATTGATCTTTATGGTGCCCAGAAGCTTTAAATTTTATGCACCAAACCTCTGCGGAAAATTCCTTGCCCTTGTCCTTGCATAGGATTTCAATCCATAGATGCATGGCTTCCAAATAATTTTGTATCTGTTGAGTCCCAAGCACAACAGTTGGAGTAGCCTCTAGTTTCATTGCAACCTCCACAACCTTAGGTTGTGTGATTATCTTTTGCTAACCTAAGGGCTGGTGCAGATGCAGGAGAAACTTAAAAATGAACCATTCCTTATGTTGAGTATCATCAATGACAAATCCACCATATTTCATGGTGCAATTCTGTCTATGATCTGACTCCCATACAAATTCACTAACCTCCTAATGAATCTCTTTCATTTATGCCAGCATCTATGTGTATGACATAGGCTTCTTAAACTGATCTTCTAGGGAATATTTTATTTGGTCCAAGGTGGCATTAGGTTTTTCTTGAACATATATGATGTACTAATCTAGTGCGCGATCTCAGAAAGCAGTAGCCAGCTGCACCTTCCTAATATCATTATTGTTAACTCGTTGAGCCTGTCATATGACCTCAGTCACAATCTAGAAGGGTTTAGTATCCTCATTTCCAATGCCTATGAAATTAGGTAACTTCATTGACGCAACCATATATACTTCTGGGGGAGGTGGAGGTGGATATGGACTGCATGGTGGAGTGGGTGTTCTATTATGTGAGTGCAGAAGTGGAGTGGATGGGGTTGGAAATAGACTCAAGGGTTTCTTGCGTGATGAACTTGTCAGAGTCCTGTAATTTACATTATCACAAGGCGCCTGCATACTTCCTCTTGGAAAAATTTTCATATTGTACATAGATTTCAATATTCAAAAGCCTTTTCCAAAGAAAGATAAAAAGAAACAAAAGAAGAAGAAAATAGGGTATTGAAAAAAGGAAAAACAAAGCCCCACACAAAAGATAATTATTTCTGAAAATGTTGCAAATCAAAATGCCACTACTATTGAGAAGGGTTATGTGCAATCATACAGTTCAAGCATGATTGTACAATTTTGAATTTTCTGCTGATAGGTTAGAAAATGAAGATTTGTTGAACCATTTAAACTTGCCTTATCAGGTAGATAGGTAGAAAATGACATTGGTTCAACACCTAATATGAACTAATAGGAGGAATAAGGGATAGGTGATAAGTTATAAATTCATAAAGAAAAAATGATGTCAAGGTCTACAAGTCTAAATGCACCCTAAAAGGAGAAAAAATGCTAGGAATTGTAAATTGGGTAGGTATATTTGTTGAGAAAGGAGAATTCAAAGTTCATGCTATAGATATGTATCCTAAAAAATGCCTGATTGTTTCCTGTAATCAAACTAATCAAACTAAAGAGCCAAAATTTTGCTCTAAAGGTCTGAAAAGGGATGATTTTTGTGAAGTTTGGGATCTTATGGTATGTTTTTTTTCTAAGTCCCCAACCATATTGCATATCCTTTTACCCCGCCCCTTTGTTATTCCTCTTATCCTAAGTTTCATTTTTATCCCCTCAACTCTCATACCCTGACTCCACCTCACATCACCTATCCCAACCCATCTGCGTTAACCATCCCCACTCACCTCCACATATTATTTGCACCCCCTCTTCGTAATACCTCTCATTGTTGAAGTACCTCTCCAAAATCTGGATGATTTGAACACAAAGGCATTAGAAACTATAAAAAAAGAGTTGAAGTCCGATCAGAATCGCAAATCGAAAATGTTAAAGGATAAGCGCCCAAGGGTAAATGTTATAGTCGTCAAAGTGCGATATGCGGGATTGGCGAGACCCATATTGCCCTCACGTACACCTAAAATGATTTGAAATCCTTCATATTATGGTTCGGCTAGATTTTTACCGTTTCTTAACTAAATTTCACTTGTCTGCTTGGAGAAGCTTGTAATGGGGTCCATCTCCTGATCGCAATTGTAGATTGCAAGTTTTTCAGGATGGGCACGAGGGTAAAACGTTAAAGTCAGCGAAGTGTGAGATGCAATGACAGGTGGACTGATCAATAAAAAATCATGAATATTGAATGACATAATTAAATGTTAAAATCGAAGTACAATGTGCGATGCAATTGAGATAGAATGTGTATACGCATGAAAATTTTAAAATATAAGTGATAAGGAAAAGGTAAAGGTAGCAAAATGTGAAGTGCGATATTGGCGCAGATGCAATGTATTCCAGAGCAAAGGCCTAAATATTTTCAAGTCTAGGCGGAGGCAGTTTGTCCTCCATTTTATGAAGAAACAAGCTAAACACAGTGTGAAGGACTTGGGCTATAATAAGCCTTGACAAGGAGCCGAAGCGAAGGGGGTCAAGTCGGGCAAGGAATTTTTGTAAACTTGTTATATTATAACGGCAGAAACGAAAAAGTCAGCAAACTCTTCAGCACCATCACTAATCAGTGTAAAGTGGCTAGCACTGCACTAGACTTAATTACCCAACGCTGATATTTTGAAAAGTAGGGCCAGATGTGAGAGCCATCATTCATTTCCTCTTCGTGATCATCACATGCCACCCTCAAGCCTACTTCTTTATCTTATGAAGAGCCATCGAAGTTTTCTGGATCCATGAAGAGATTCCCAAAATTAATTCTATAGGCGGTGTTTTTGTTAGAGATTTTTGATCAGGCCTTGCATGGACACACTTGTATAATTTCACTTTGTTTTTAATCAATGAAAGGTTTTCGAGTAAGGTAGGGCAACCGACCTAGTCTTTAGATAAATACTGCATGCCTTAGCAGTATCTATGGTTGGACCTTTTTAGACTTTGTGTTGCAAACATCATTGTATTGGAGCACTGTAAATATTTAAGATGGGAATCAATAATAAGAGAACGTTCACAGGATTCTTGAGCTATATAATGGTGATGTTATTTTCTCTGTGTTAATTTTTTTTCCTTTGTCTTTTCATGCTGTGCATCAATTCCGCTGATTACAAAACATTAAATTTAGATTAAGATTTGTTGAGAGAGCACCTTAATTCTGTCTATTTTTTTATCATAATGTTTTCCTCTGAATTATAGTTAAATAATTATTAACTTTTCTTTAGCTATTTCTGAACCCACTACTTTCTCCCATTTCATACTCATACTACCAGTGACATCGAGTCTTCATAGTTAGCTCGCCCTCTGAATGCCCTTGAAAAATTGATGTACAATTCAGCCTTTATGACTCCATATCCCAATGGATTAGTTTCATAGCTCTATCTATCCAACCACCGGCCCAATCAAAACCAATAGTTCTCATAATATATATAACTAGCCTAATGTTAGCAATTATTACCATCAATCTAAATCATAAATCATAAAATACAGAGAGAGCCCCCTTTGAGTCTAGGAAGGTTAGGTCGTGGACTCCAAAGTGGTTTGATGTTGTCCTCTGTCATATGTTCTTGCCAATCTTACAAATTACGGAGGGATAAAATAATGGCAACCATGCTAGGGAATTATTGGAAAGCCTAGTATTTCATCAGAACTCAGAAACCTGAGCCGAAATACTGTGTTTTTTAAGTATTTTTTACAGATTGGTTTTTGTAAAAATATTCAACCTGTTTGTGCCTTGGGACTAAATTCTAGCTTCTAGAAGAATCTTTACCAAATCTGTATTCTTCCCCCTACGAAATTTTGACAAGCAAATAGGGGGCTAAATCATTTTTGAGTCTTCAAAGAATGCATTTCCTCTGAAAACACGGTCTCCTTGAAGCCTCTTTGTGTCTTTTATCCTTTGATCAAATCCCCTCTGCTGATCTCCCTTATAAAGCCTCTCTGATGTAATGCCCTAAGGCCTTCCTTTTCCCTCTTATTTCCCCTCATTTAGCCTCTTTTTATTCCCCCTTGTCTCCCCTTCTATTTCCCCATCTACCCCTCAAATCCCCCCAAAATCCCCTTTAAATTCCTCCCCTACCCCTTGTTTTCCCTTTTTCCCCTTCTATTCCTCTATCATTACCTTTCCCCGGCCCTCAAATTACATTAAAATGGGCTAAAACCCACTTCCGACCTTATTATAAGGCCTAGCCCCTTTCTGCCAGCCCCTTCTAACCACTTCCCCACACATGACCCCGCGCTGGGACCAAGCGCTTAAGTCCCGAGCGCCAATCGCAATCGGAAGTCCGGGCGGGTGAAATTTCCTTTGTAATATCAAAACAGCCCCGATGCGATTTGTTTATAACGTAAGTCAGCCAATCTGTTCCGCACCGTTGATCTAGGGTCCAGATCAACGGCTGAGCGCTAATCGCAACTCCCTCCCGATCGCAATTGCAAGTCACATTGGCACCGCCCCGATTGAAACCTTCCGATTTGATCCCTGGCCGTTCGTTCCCTTCAGATCCGACGGATGGCGCTTCATCGCAACAACGGCTACGTTGCGATCGCAAGTCCTCGGGCTCTCTCTAGATTCAATCTCGGCCGTTGATACGTACGAGTCGATCGCAGCCGGCCGCTTAATCGCACCGCCGCTCCAATCGCAATCGCAAGCCTTCTTGTCCGACCCCCGATTGTGATCCGCCGATTTAATCGTAGCCGTCCGTTTCCCAGTCGATCCAACGGTCCTGCGCCAATCGCTCCATTCCTCCGATCGCTGATCGCAAGTCTTTCTGTCTCTACCTTACTGGAATTAAAGATTAAATCGCAGCCATCCATCCTATTTAGAATCCTATCGCTTTCAAGTATTCATGTCTCCTCCCTTCGTCTCCGATTCAATCCTGTCCGTCCGTTCAATCCGTGATCCGACGGTTGTCGCTCAATCGCGTCCTCCCTCTCAATCGCAATCGGAACTTTTATGTTGTGCGTTGCGATTGCTGATCGCTGGAAGCCTCTGATGATTGTGATGGTGCGGTCTGGACCAATGTGACCATTAATTTCCCCTCTGTGATCGGATGGATTCGAGTTTAATCACCCCTCTTGCCCTTCTTGGTCCACCCCATTCGTTTGTTCCTTGTTTTGCGTGTTTCCCGCGACCTTGATGCCAAATAATAATTGTTGGGTTTTCACAGTGTTAATCATTTCTCCGCCACTTTGCATACTTTTCATTGATTCTCCACTATTCTACCACCGTTCCTCCGCCTCCACAGCATTCCGCCACCACTGCCCGAGCTTTAAACAGGTATATTTTAAAGTGTGCAGATAGTACAAAGAGGCCAATTCAGCGGCCAAACGAGACAGCAGAGCAGGATTTGAGGAGGATTCGAGCCTGTAATTGAAGATTAACGTGTTAGTCCTGCGGTCAAAGGCTTAAGGCACTGTTTGAAGACCAATGAGCGCACCAGTAAGCCATTACTACGCTACCTAACAACAGGACATTTTCTTCCTGAGGTACACCTTCCCACAGCGCCTCCATATCTCCTCGAGCCCTGAAAAGATTAATTGCGCTGTCCGAAATCCATTTAGGACAGTCAGGCAGCAGTTATGAGGTATGGAGAGCCTCGCAGATCTTTCACCCAGTTCATTTATTCAGAAGGCTAGCACAGAGCTCCAAGCACCAGAAAGGACTTCAAAGAAATATCCGAGGTCAATTTCGGCCTGACAGAGATCTCCAGGCATTGGTCCTAGTACCTAGCGTTGCGAAATCCATTCGCGGCATGGGCGTGGACACTCATGAGAACGTGCTAATGAGATTCATTATTGTATTTCCTATTACTATGTCTTCCTCACTATAAAGATCTAGGAACTTATAATATGAGTTTGTTGTTCGATTCTTGAGCATTCTTTGATGGGGATTCATTTGTTGTTAGAGCAGTCGTGGGAGGGATAAGCGAGTAGTTTGTGTGATAGGTAGGAGGAGAAGTCTAAAGTCTAGACTGTAACATCCATTGAGCTTGTGTAACATGACTAGTTTTATCAAATAAATCCTTTTCACAGGATCCTGGTCTATTACTATTGGTGATGTGTTTCTAAACTCTGTTATTTACATTTTCATATTGTTTCATGTTGTTCTGGGCTTGCATCAGAGTAATGGTATATGATTCACCCTTGTTAGGTGCCCTATGCTGTCTGCTCTCCTTGCCATCAATGTTTTCTGCTAAAATGTGTTATCCAAGAGTAAATTCATGGGTTTAACCAGTGCAGCGGATGTTATTGCCTGCTGGCTGATGTATGAACTTGGGGGTTTGCTTCTTAGATGTTTCTTTGTAATCTTATCTCTATTTTTCCCTTGGAGTTGCTAAAGCAGATCTGGAGTTAAATGACCTCTGGTCTGATCTATAAGCTGCCCCTTTGTCTCTTTGAGAGCTACCTTTGAGTATGTCCAAGCAGGTCTGGAGTTAAATGACCTCTGACCTGATCTATAGACAGAAAGTTGGTTGTCTTTCCTTCTCCCACTTTCTCTCCTTATTGTTTCATCCCATCATCTATCTAAAATATCCTTTAGTGTAGATGACTTGCCCTTTGGAAGCCTTGGCTAGTGGATGCAAGTAATTTCCTTTCATGACTCCATAGCCCAATGGATGGCACTATCTTAACCCATCCTCTTTGCTGAAGCATCCTGCTACCATGTTCCTTTTCTCCCATTTCTTTCCCAGTCCATGATCTCCTAACCAACCCCAGCAACCCTCCAACCAAATCACTTTAAACCCCCTTCTGTGCTTTATAACTAGCCTAACATCTTATTTTTGAGCTTCAAAGATAAATCATTCTTTGTTTATTGGAGAGATCCCTCTCCGGGTCCAGGAGGGCTAAATCACAGGCTAAATTGATTGCGATGTTGTCTCATCTTTTGGTCTTGCAATGCAGAAAAGCCAAAACATGGGAACCCCAACACCATCCTAACTAAATCCCTACAATAATTTACAAATCTAAGATAAATCTAAGAAAAACTCCAGATCGAGAATCAAATATTATGACCTATTCACAAAGCAGTTCCCTCCTGAAAATTCCCGTACCATGAGATATCAATTTAAACTTACACTTTAAAATAAAGTACTGGACCAAATCTATTCCCAGGATAGCCCAGGATAGTTTTTCAATAATCCATCTTACAAAATGTCCTATTGGGGAAGCCTATACCTCAAATAAAGCCATTCAACTTCTCCAACCTTTGACTCCATGAAGATGCAGTAATAGAAGGCTCACCTCCAGTATTGATATCTTTATTAGTCTGTATAATTATCTTCTTTGACTACAACATCTCCTTCTGTTATTTCCAAGTCTAATCATCCTCAGTAAAATTGCTCAAGTTTATCTATAGCTCCTACCTTTTCCTTGAACTTTTCCCATCAGAGTGCCCAAACCTTTGCTCATACACCCAATTTCCAACTTCCTCCATTCAACCCTCCACCTCCCTTATTCAACCCTCCTCTTATCAACCCCCCTGGGTTCCCCCACCACCAATCATGGTAGCTTGATATGCTCCATTAGTGCTACCACTACCTTTGGCACCTTTACCATAGGATTATCAGTCCAAAATCCCCCTATTTAATGAAAATGGTCCTGCAACTTCTCAACAAAATATGGATAAAATGAATGAATTTTTTTATCGTCAAGAGATAGGCGATGAAACTATTAAGTTGAGTATGTTTTCCCAAAGCTTGGGGGGAGAAGTAAGAAACTGGTTTAAAGGCTTGAATCCCAATAATATACGTGACCTCACTGCCCTTCACCAGTTGTTCATAAATAAATGGGAAGTTAAGAAAAATACTCTCCAAATCATGTCAGAATATGAAAACATCAAGATAAATGTTGGAGAGAGTGTCTAATATTACTGTACCAGGTTCAACAATGTATACAACTCCCTCCCTCCTGTTGTGCTATGCAACAAGCCCCCCATTTTTATTTTTCAAAATAGTTTAAGGATTTTGATAATATAAATAGGGACCCTTCTTAAAATGTATTTTTCTTTTTAAATAAAAAATCAAACTCCAAAAACATTTTTTTTTTATAAAATAAAAAAAAGGCAAAAAAGAAATTATTAAATTTCATTTTCATATTCTTATGATTACCCTATCACAAATCGCATCCCGCGTGATATTTTCCCATTGAAAGTTAAGCACAAACATAAAATCCCAATTTTACGATCTACGATTTGAACTTCGCAAGCGGCATCATAAATTGCACATTGTAGAAATACGTTTAAGTCTTAAAACATTATTTACCAAAGTTTTGATGCTGTGATATTCCGATAAGGGCGATTTTGTGATTTCGTGATATCGCGAAATTGCATATCGCATAAAAGTAAAGATTGTTAAAGAAATTTGCTTCACAAAATTAGTTCAAAATTGCATGATGCAACGGATTTTTCAAGGTTTAATAAAGGTTTTAATGTGAAAATAAATCATGTCAGAAATGATTATCTTTTATCATCCCAATGCGAACAGTTATTGTTTTGTTACGGGTAATTAATGATACAACTGCTTTTGGATCTTTTCTTTTAAAATCAGTCATTTCAATATATCTTTCATCATTTGATTGTTACTCTGTATGAAATAGGGATTTTCCTTCAAGACATGTCCATACGCAAAGTAATGCAGAAACACGTCAAACAAATGGTTGCAGAATTGGAATATACAAAAATGTCATCCACAGTCTCAGACATTGTTTGCACTATAGATGGAGGTGCTACAAACTGGTAAGCCATCTATACTATCCTCGAAGATGAAGAACCTGAAGTAGTGGAGGTCAAGGAAACTGTTGATGATGCAAGGCCCTCAGATTTACAATTTAAATATGTCGCATGCTCCTTTCTTCATAGAATAGCTGCAAGGGCCAACCTTTTACGATATACTGATATGATAAGATGGGTGTTTGAGAATTCA
Organism: Pinus albicaulis; assembly: GCA_034641835.2. Lineage (NCBI taxonomy): Eukaryota > Viridiplantae > Streptophyta > Pinopsida > Pinales > Pinaceae > Pinus > Pinus albicaulis. The sequence goes on from JAXQQM020063410.1 coordinate 27,423, forward strand.
ACAATTAAGGACAGACAATTCGAAACCATTAAGAATGAGATCTTAGGTTCTTTTAGAGATGAAGATTTGAAAGTCATGTACAAGCTGCTCGAGCAACAAGACATCTATGACAACAAGTTTGTTGAAAAATTTGCAAAGAATAATGAAGACCCTTTCAAAACAATTCAAGGTTGGAGGAAACTAGATAACAAGTTTAAGCATGAGAAATTAGGCATGTATCCTATCGCTTCACTTGCAAATCCCTACAATTTTGTAGCAGCAATGCTGTGCAGATTATATGGTCTCCCTGATAACACCAAGTTCTCTATAAATTGGCTTCCCTTGATTGACTCCTGTGTTAATTCTCACATTATGAATTGGGCAACCATTCTTTCCAAAAATATAGCTAAAGTGATTGATGAATATTTCCAGGAAAGAGATTCTTCTTCCAAATTCGTTCCCCAATTTTTCATGAGCACATATGTTTTTGATGCCATTTGTTTCTCTACCAGCTTTCCAATTATGGGTTGGAAATGGACTCCCAAGGACCCTACCCCTATTCCTTTAAGTCATAAACAGATATGGGAACATAATTATTTACCACACTTCCACAGGTTATGTTATGGGGTTGTATTACCATTACATTAGTTCATGTTTGATAGAGAAAGCCCCAGGTTCACTACGAAAGCCATCACATATCTCCAAATGATAGGAAGATGTTTCATTGAAGAATCATTTTCATATATCAGAGTATTCGGAAGCTCTGCTCATCCACATGTGCTTCCTCTGTATTTTTTCGATAAACTAATGGCAAGAGAAATGGCTTACCAAAATATTGGAAATAGACTCACTAAAAATACGAAAGATAGCAAAAAATCTTTATGTCCATGTTTCCTAATTCAGTGTGGTTCATTCTCCCTCAGCAATTTCAATCATGCGTCGAAAAAATGTTAGAAGATTCAGATTTTGAAGCTACCTATTTTACTGCCAAGGAAATTTGACCCAGAGAAAATTTCTAATAAATTTACTCAGTCAGTCAAAATCAAACCTGTCATACACATAGATGATAAATTTGAAGACATTTTGTAATGTTCCAAAATTGGAATAGCTACACTATTGGGAATAATCTAAGTTATTACCAATGTGGAGCTTTAGAAAATCATGATAAATCAATGTATATTAGTTCATAATATTCACAAGAAAAATTTAATTGGAAAATGAATGATCAGTAGAAGAGATTTTCCTCACTATCCTTTCTTGGCATGAGGAAATGCAACCTCTTGGACCATAAAAGCATCATTTTTAGAAAATAACGCAATAACTATGGGAAATGACACTTGGATCCCATGTTTTAAATATTATGAAACTCTCATACCTAATTTAAGTCCAAATTAATGATTCTATCTAAGTTAAACAGATCTCCCCAACTAGAAACAACTCAAAAACACCCCAATCCCATGACCTTTCAACTACAACATTTCTGAAGACTATGAGAGTGTAATTTCCATGAGGGTTTCTATATAAAATGATGGAATAATACTTATCATAATTTTATATTAGTCATACAGAAAATAAATGGAGGTTTAACCTCTTATACAGCGTAAACAAGACACCTAGCAAAGGTTTTCGAAAAAATGCATGTACAAAGCAGCACTGCAGAAAATAATGTATTTTACTGCAAAAATGTATTAAAAATTACTGAATATGACATATAAATGTTGAATAATATAGGGAATGGCCTTAGGCCTTCTTATCGGAGCTCCCAAAGGGAAATAAGCACCTCCTTCTAAAAGAGTAGCATACAATCAAAGGATGCAGCTCTACTGTTGTTGCTCCTGCATAAAAGATGCAGTTCACTGAAGGAGACTGCATTGTGGATGAATGTAGATGAATGGCCTCAAGATAAATACTGAAATGAAGCTCAAATCCCTCCCCTTTGATCCCTTAATAAATATGATATAAAGAGAATATGGAATTACCACACAGGAATTCCTTGCACTAAGCAGTGCGGCAACTCCGGCTAAATAGCTGAAGCATGTAATTGGTCTCAAGACCAAAATAGCTGAATACATGAGTGAATCCCCTTTGATGCTATGCCTTCCTTTTATCTTTGGTGAGCCTCCTCACCCCATACCCCACACAATTAAGAGGTGTCTTCTTCATGAAGCTTCCTCTTTCAAAACTGTGTTGCCCTAGCTAGCTTCCCTCCTCTCTGTGACAACTTTGTTGACTTGGTCAACTATAACCAATCCACCTGCAATGCCTCTATTCACACCAAGGGATATTAAATCCGGTTCTCATATGTGTGTCTAGGCTGATCCTTGTTCACATTGAGCTAGTCCCTTTGAGTGATTTCTTCCTCCTCAAGAATGCATGTTGACTTAGTCAAACTTGACTATGTCCCTATCCAATTTGTCCTTGTTCACACTTGGAAGTGTAAAAAAAACCCCTAAGGTGATCTCCTTCCTTACTTAGGTGGAGTTTATTATTACCCATTTATTCCTCTCCTAGGTGAAAGTAGCAAAGTCTAATATTCCAAAATTGCAATGTGAAAATTTTGGAACATTACAGTCCTCCCCTCCCAAATGTTGCTTGTCCTCAAGCAACTACAAGGATAGGACTGAAGATTATCCTCTCCTCCCATGTAGCAACCTCATATTATGTAATCCTCCAAGGATCAAGGTGTCCTATCATCAATATATCTCCAAGTTTCTCCTCCCAAGTGTGCAAGCCATGTATTGGGGAACATCCCAAATAGATAACATGATGTGACAATGAAACATCCATGGGGGAAAAAATGGGATGTTTGAGGGTCCTATTGAAGCATGAGGGCTGATATATATTGGGATTCATCATCCCCATTTGAATATCTCTCCCCCAAGATATCAACCAAACAAAGGGAGTCACCTTCCAGTATGGCAACTCATGAAGGATCTCTTCCACCTTGAGCTCCTGCCTAGAAGGTGGGCTCCATAGCTGACTGTGTGGAGTCAAAATGTACATATCTTGTTGCTCCTCTCTCCACTTATGATATATATGGGGCTGCTACTGATATATGGCTGAAATATAATGGTCTGCAAGAAAGACCCAAGCCACCCCATCAAATCCAACACCCATGAGGTGTCTCCTTGAAGAACTCAAACCTCTCAAATGAGTCCTCTCACTTGAAGGCAAGATGTATAGCATGGAAATCAAGGTCTACCCACTGTTATTTCTAAAATATGTAGCTTGTATAATGTGAAGAATCATCTCTTATTTGGGCCTCTTCACCTCTTGTGCTACTCCTCCAATGGTGCATCCTACAATCAATGTTTTAACAGCATAATATGGAAGCAAAAACATATGAAAACAAGGAGGTAAAACATAGTCCCAAACATGGAACTAACACATGGCATTATTTTCCTGCCTCAATACATAGTGCAATAAGTGTTTTTTCAGCAACTTGTTTGCTGACACATTCATTTTACAAAAGGGAATCATGAAAGAATAATTTGGTGCCAATGATGCACACCGAAAACCATGTGGCATTCCCCCACAATCCACAAATAGAATGGCCATCATAAATGCTGGATGTGGCCTCAAGTACATAAAAATATAATATGCAAGAAGGAATGACTCTTCTTGTTATGATATGTTTTTCATATAGATAAGGAATTGTAAACTACAAAACAAAATTTTACCTCCTCCATCATGTACTCCGGTCATTGAGCTGCAGTGGCTCAAGTGTAAATTCTCCCTTGTTGCAGGTGAGTAGGGAAGTGCTTGTTCCAGCCTTTCCTTCATCTTCTAGGCTGTGCATCTCCCCATATGCTGATATACATTCAATGGAATTCCCTCCCAAGTGAACTCCTCCATTGAGGGATGGTATGCATAACAATGCATGGAAGGAAAGTCCACAAATGCTGCATGTAGATCTTTTTCCTTGTGCTTGTGAATCCAAGCCAAGAAGGTCAAAACATAGTAAGGGATATTCTCATCCATTAATTTTTCATGCCAATTTTCTACATGCTTCCATTTTTCATTACTTGTGAAGTGATCTTGGGAACACTTCAGCAACCAATCCAAGCTCCTAAGTGACAACGCTGCTAGCCTTTAGAGTAGGGCTACTGTCATCTCAAAGCTCAATTCTTTGACATAGATTGTGTCAAAGACTCTTCCCAAAATGATTCTGTACATGTAGAGATCCTCCCAAGATGGAGGTGCTACTCTTTTCACTATGCTAGTGCCATCCCTTACTCTTGCAGAATCACGCCAAGTGTGAGAGCAAATATGCCCTTGCTCTCTCCCAATCGTCCAAAGCAACAAATGAATTTGTTGCCTCACCATACCTCCATCATACAACCTATGTGGTGAAAACATAATTATCACATCACCATAATGCATCCCCGCTCCTTGCTGCCCCATGATGAAAGTGTCCAGCCAATCTCCCTTCCTCTTCTCACCCCATGGAAAAGGACATGTCATAGGTTGACCAAAATCTCTCAAGAGTAACCAACGCAACATTGCCTCTTGCTGCTCGGTGTCATAGGCTTTCAAGAGACTTATCAATCTCTTGCCTCCCATCCACATCCACTCAACTCCATATGGATGCCTTCTATCTTTCTCCATCTTGACATCCCTCCAATGAGGTCTACCATCTTCCCATATATGATTGTTCTCCTTGCATTTCATGGGATGTTGAAATGCAACTCCTTGGAGATATCATAGAGAAAATATCTCACCAATGTTCATCTAGAATCCATAAGGATCCAAATGGCCTGAGGGCAAAGCTTCCTTGTTGCTACTTCTTGACAGCGCTGTAACCCTCCTCTAGGGTGTTCTGGCTATCTCATGTGTCCACTCCCGGATGAACATTTTCTTCTGCATGAATTTGTTTGGATAAAAGTTCACTCCATCCCCCAAAAAATCACATTCCAACCTCAAGGTTTGTGTGTAACTCATCAGTGATACACGAGGTTGGGGGTTCAAATCTCCCTTGAACCCTTCAAGCTTGCACAGCGCAATGCAATCCTGCTGCTCTATCTCAGCAATACAATTTGATCCTAGGCCATATGCAAATAAATCTCCAACCCTTTCCATAAAATTTTCTAAAATTTTAAGACATGGAAATTTCTGCATACCTTTGTGAGTCTTTTGGACATCTTCTATGGCTATAAGAGGTCCTCTTTTCAATGTGATGGCTGATCCAACTATTGGTGTAGAAGGCTCCTCTCTCAAGGCTATGGCAACGTTGGTACTTGCCTCCTCCCATGGTGGTGTGGGTCTTCTCTCCTCTGATCTTTCCTCATCAAAGGTTCTGATCAGCTCTTGAGTGAACTCAAAAAAAAGAAGTCACCCTTGTGTGGTTTAAGTGATTGCTCCACCAAGCATTGGCTTCACTCTCCAGGTGCAGCACTGCAACTTCTGTTGCCTCCCTCTCTTCCACTGGATGAAGTATGAATAATGCCTCAAGCTTTCTTGCCCAAGCTCTTGTTGTAGTTGACCCATCAAATTTAGATAATAGGAATCTATTTCCTTTTATCTCTCCTTTTCTTCTAGGTCTTCTCTCTTCTCTTAGTTGAATAAACTGAGGAAGATCTAGGGTCTCTTTGGAAGCCCCAGGTTGGCACTTATATTCTGCCAAATACCCACTTAGTATTTCATGCTCTAAGTGGTCTCCTTGTTCTCCACTTCCTCTATGAGAATAGGAAGTTCATGCATCTATTTTTGCTTCTTGAAACCATCTATAGGTGTCACTGCAATTCTCTCCTCCTTGAAACCCTCTAGAGTTGTCACTGCAATTCTCTCCTCCTTGAAACCCTCTTGGAGTTTCAATGCATTTCTCTTCTTCTTTCTTCTCAGATCTGAAAATGGATGAGATTAAGCTCATCCTCTCCATAATTTTGACCTTGCTCCTTGCTATACAAAATTTTGTATTGAAGCCACAGGGTGAGCCAAAGATCTTGCCCTGATACCATTATAATGTTCCAAAATTGGAACAGCTACACTATTGGGAATAATCCAAGATATTACCAATGTGTAGCTTCAAAAAATCATGAGAAATCAATGTATATCAGTTCATCATATGCACAAGAAATATTTAACCAGCAAATGAATGATCAGTAGCAGAGATTTTCCTCACTATCCTTTCCCGACATGAGGAAATGCAACCTCTTGGACCATAAAAAAATAATTTTCAGAAAATAACACAATAAATATGGTAAATGGCACTTTGATCCCATGTTTTACATACCATGAAACTCCCATACCGAATTTGAGCCCAAAATAATCATTCTAGCTAAGTTAAATAGATCTCCCCTGTTAGAAACAGCTCAAAAACACCCCAATCCCATGACCTTTCAACTACAACATTTATGAAGACTATGAGAGCGTAATTTCCGTGAGGGTTTCTATATAAAATGATGGAATAATACTGATAAGAAGTTTATATTAGTCATACAACAAAGAAATAGATGTTTAACCTCTTATACAATAGAAATAAGACACCCGACAAAGGTTTCCGGCAATATGCATGTACAAAGCAGCACTGCAGAAAATAATGCAGTTTACTACAACACTGTATTAAAAATGACTGAATATGACATATAAATGTTGAATAATACAGGGAATGGCCTTAGGCATTCCTGCTGAGCTCCTGAGGAAATAAAACCTTCTTCCCAAAGACCAGCTCAAATGGGTGATGCATCACTATTGCTATTTGCTCCATATGGTAAAGACTAGTTCACTGAAGTGAGATCAGACACAGCCGCCCAACGAGATGAATTTCTTTGCCAAATGGCTTAAAGCTGAAGCTTTAAATCCCCTTTGATCCTGTTAGGTTCCTATATTACTGAGTATAGTCCTTTGACATGTTAGTGTATCTTATTGTTGGTATGATACCTTTGTACCATTTTTTTATGACAGTGCCTTTAATTTATAGTTGTTAGGTTGGCTAGGATTACATTATGGCCCACTAGGATTACATTATGGCCCCATGGACTCCTATATATAGAAAGGAGGTTTTGTAAATTGTGTCATCCAAGAATTTTTCATTCATGTAATGTATTGGAGGTTTCCCGCTCGAAGTGGCATATTTCTAAGGCATTTATATCTCTTTTCCTCTATTTTTGGAGCTGGTTACACAACATTTGGTATCAGAGCTTTGGATTCTAGGGTTTCGCTACTCTAAATAGGTCATCGTGGTATTTTCGCTATAACGTTTTTTCTATGAAGGTTCAGAATCTGGAATTTTTAGGCTGCGAAACTGAAATCCTGAGGAAACTCATCAAAAAATTTTAGAGCTTGGTTTGCAAAATTTTCGGAGATATGATATGTGGAAGGTAATGCTTTTTCAGGCTCCCGAATTTCATCTCAAAGAGGTGATCGTGGGAAAATATTCATAACTCTCTCTCTGAGCATGAGATTGGAGTGCCATAAAAATGTTTCATAAGGACACGGATTGTAGTTTCATGGATATCAATTTCAGAGCCAAAGGACGAAACAATGACACGTGGCAAGTCGTAAAAGTTCACTCTACTGAACCAGTCCATAATTAGGTCATTCTGGGAGATTGGATACAACTTTGTCTTGGAGAATACAAATCAGGTTAGACCTGTGGCATTTGAAAGAGAATTCAGAGGGCTGCGTTGGTGCCAAAATTAAAATATTGAAGTGCTGAAATCACAGAGATAATCCAATTTCATATCGAGATCCTCAAAAGCAAGAAAAAGGTGTGTATTTTTTTTTTTCCGAATTGCATAAGTCTTGTTTGAAGAATCAATTTGAATTGATTCCAAGGGCATATTGTAGAATAGATATCAGGATTGGGTTCTAAAATATGCCCCGTAAAAATAATTCAACACCCATTAAGCCTTCAGAAGGCTCTACGATGACTCATGAAGATGAAGAATTTCAACATGATCTATCAAAATTACAAGAGAAAGTGCACCAAATTTCGCTCTCGCAAAGAGCAACAAAAAATGAAATGGAAGTTTTGAAGAAAGGCATGGAAGCTATGATGGATGGCATGAAAGAAAACATGGAAAACATGAAGAATGATCTAAAAGCAAACATGGAAGGTTTGACAAAGTTGATACAAGAAATGTTTCCTAATGGTGAAAAGATAGTGGAAGAACCTCATGATGAGAACAAAATAAATGTTAATCGTGATTTCATAAACTCTAATGTTGGCGGGAAGAACCACCATATTCCAAAATTGGATATGAGGAAGTTTGATGGAAAGGATCCTGTAACATGGATACTACAGATGGAGCAATATTTTGATCTCCATAACGTGCAAAACACACAAAAGGTACGCATTGCAACTTTACATTTAGAACAAAATACATTTGTATGGTATCGATGGATTTGCTCCTATAAGAAAATTGTCACTTGGTCAATTTTTATGGAGGAAATGATAGCACATTATGAGGATACAAAGAGCAACACCTTCTTTACCCAATTGATAAGTCTCAAACAAAAGGGTTTAGTGGGGCAGCACATTGAGGACTTCCAAAAATTGAATATAAGGGTAACTGATATTCTAGAGGAACACATGATTTATCTCTTCATAGGCACTTTAAAGGATAACATCCAACATGAAGTTCGCGTTTTGGAACTTGATTCATTGGAGAAGGCATTTAGGTTGGCAAGAAAAGTTGAATGTAAAATTATGGCGACAAGGAAGCCTACCACTCAATTCTATAAAGAAGGAAGTGTTGCTACACCTAGATTTCCACAACCTACAAGGTTGACACCACAACAATTGGAAGGAAAAAGAGAAAAAGGGCTTTTCTATAGTTGTGATAGAAAATACACTAAAGGTCATAAGTGTGCTAAGAAGAAATTATTTTACATAGATTGTGAAGAGGAAGAAGAAAATCACCAAGAAGAGGATATACACTAGGAACTAGCCCTAGAAAAGGAAGAAATGAATCCGACCATATCGTGTAATGCACTGGAAATAATTACCACTCCTCAAGCTCTCAAGATAGAAGGACATATCAAGAAGAAAAAGGTAATAGTGTTGATTGATTCAGGTAGCACCCATAATTTTATTCATTGTAAGGTAGCCAAGGAATTAAATTGTTTCCTATACCCAGCACCAGAATGTCAAGTGATGGTTGCAAATGGAGAAACTATAAATTTCTCTGGAAAATGCCATAATATCAAGCTAACCATGGGGGAATATGTATTGACTAGTCCAATGCTTTCCATTCCTATGGGAGGTGCTGATGTTGTATTAGGAGTACAATGGTTACAATCTTTGGGGACGGTAGCTTTTAATTTTCAAGAACTTTTTTTGAAAATTTTTCAGAAGGAAAGGAAATCGAATTACGGGGTATTGCAGGGAAGACAGGAAGGATAATAATCTCTAATGTCATTACAAAGCTTCTAAAGAAATAACAACGAGGCGTAATTGCACAATTATGCTCACTAGAAGTTCCAACATCAAAATCATCTATTTCTACAGTTCTCCAACATGTCTTGGACAATCATTCCAAGGTGTTTGAAACTCCCAAAGGACTCCCACCTATTCGTGATCATGATCATGCTATTCATTTGATTCCAGGAAGTGTGCCTCCAAACATCAGGCCTTATAGATATCCTTACGTCTAAAAGAGAGAAATTGAATGTATGATTGCAGAAATGTTAGAGGCGGGTATAATTCAACCTAGTCAAAGTTCTTTCTCTGCTCTTGTAGTATTGGTACACAAGAAGGATGGATCATGGCAAATGTGTCCACATTATAGGGATCTCAATAAGCTCACCATTAAAGATAAATTTCCCATTATTGTGATTGATGAATTATTGGATGAATTACATGGAGCAATTTATTTTAGCAAGTTGGATCTTCGTTCAGGATATCATCAAATTAGAATGAAGACTAAAGATATTCCAAAAATAGCATTTCGAACTCACAAGGGTCATTATGAATTTTTGGTCATGCCTTATGGCCTTACCAATGCACCTTCTACATTTCAAGGGTTGACGAATTCCATTTTCAAACCCTTCCTCAAAAAATTTGTGCTATTATTTTTTGATGATATACTAATCTACAGCAGGTCTTGGAAGTAACATGTTGAACATGTTGACAGGGTGCTCAAACTATTGCAGGAGAAACAATTATATGAAAAAACATCCAAATGTTTCTTTGGAGTACAAGAGGTGGAATATTTGGGTCATATTGTATCTCACGAGGGTGTTAAAGTAGACTTTAAACAAAATTAAAGACATGAATGAAAGTCCCCACAACCATAAAGAAGTTGCAAGGATTTCTTGCACATAGGGTATTATCTCAAGCTTGTTAAGAATTAGGGGAATAGTGCGCATCTTCAAACAAACATTATTGAAGAAAGATGCATTTTCTTTTCTTTTCATGGACTCCTCACAACTAAGGCCTCTTTGAACATCTAAAGAGGCAATAAAGCCTAAAATCGGTCTTAGCTACGCCGTACTTCACAAACCTTTATTGTAAAATGTGGATGCCTCAAAAATAAATGGAATTTGGTGTTACTAACACAGAAGAAGACCCAGTGCTTTTGAAAGTCGTCCAATCAAAGGAAAGTATTTACAAAAACCTATTTATGAGAAGGAAATGTTAGCAATACTGCATGCACTAAAGAAATGGCGAACTTACCTAATGGGAAGACACTTCAAGGTAAAAACTGATCATGATAGTCTTAAACACTTTTTGGAACAAAGACTATCTTTAGAAGAGTAGAAAAAATGGGTCACAAAGATGTTGGGTTATGACTTTGAAATAATCTACAAAAAAGGAAAGCTTAATGTTGTTGCAGATGCACTCTCAAGAAAGAATGAAGAGGTGGAAGTATTGCTTTGTGCCATTTCTATTATCCAACCAGATTGGATAACCGAAGCAAGAGATGAATGGAAGAAGGAAAAAGATGTATGGACACTCATTCAAAATTTGTAGCAAGATCCTAGTAAATCTGATACATTTAGTTGGAAAAATGATTCCTTATGGTACAAAGATCACTTTTATCTTTGTAAGAATTCCCAACTAAAACAAAAGATTCTTCTGGAATTGCACACTTCTCCTTTAGGATGGCACTCAAGATTTTTAAAAACTTACCATAGGGTGAAGAAAGAATTTTTTTGGGATGGCCTTAAATCTGATATTCAAATTTTTGTGGCAGAATGTTTGGTTTGCCAACAGAATAAAGTTGAGACAATTAAGACCCCGGGACTTCTAAAACCTTTATCCATTCCAAGTCAACGTTGGGAGGAGATTTCAATAGATTTTATCACAGGTTTACCTAAGTCCAAAGGAAAGAGTGTCATCATGGTGGTAGTTGATAGACTTACCAAGTATGCACACTGTTGTGCATTATCTCATCCATTTAAAGCAAGTACAGTTGCTACTACATTTATGGATAGAATTCAAAAGCTACATGGAAGCCCAAGGGTTATTGTGAGCGACAGAGATCCCATTTTTACTGGAAATTTCTGGACGGAGTTATTTTCTTGTTTGGGTACTCAATTAGCTCATAGCTCATCTTATCATCCTCAATCTGATGGTCAAACTGAGATAGTAAATAAATTTTTGGAAGGATATCTTCGTTTTTTTGTATCTAATAAACAAACACAATGGGTCAAGTGGTTACCTCTCACTGAATGGTGGTATAACGCTTCCTTCCATACTGCAACAAAAATGACCCCATTTATGGCACTTTATGGATATCGTCCACCATCCATCACATCATATTTAAGGGAAAATTAGAAGGTTCAAGAAATGGAAGATCACATCGAGCATCAGCAAGAAGTTCTCCAACTCTTAAAGGATAACCTGAATTTGGCACAAAATCGAATGAAACAACAGGCAGATCAACATCACAACGAGAGAAGTTTTGATGTAGGAGATTGGGTATTTTTACGGCTACAACCATACAAACAAATTTCCCTCAAGCAAGCAAAGAAGGATAATAAATTATCGCCAAAGTACTATGGTCCTTACAAGGTGTTGCAAAAGATTGGTACTATGGCATACAAATTGGAGCTTCCTGCTTCTTCGCGAGTACATCCAGTTTTCCATGTTTCATGCTTAAAGAAGGTTATAGGTGAAAATCTTCCAGTTCAAACAATATTGCCAGAACTTGATGAGGAAGGAAAAATCATATTGGAACCTAAAGCAGTCACGGAAACAAGAACTCGACAACTACGGAATCGATCAATTTCAGAGTATCTCATCAAGTGGAAGAACTTACCCACTGAAGATTCTACATGGGAGGATGATAATTTTATACAGAAGCACCCAGAGCTACTCAAGCGTTGAGGACAACACTTTTTGAAGGAGAGGGGCATGTTAGGTCCCTATATTACTAGTATAGTCCCTTATTGTTATTAGTGTAACCCCTTTATTATTATTATTGTACCCTTGTAACCCCCATTTTGTTATTATTGTGCCCTTAAATTATTATTGTTAGGTCGGCTAGGATTACATTGTGGCCCACTAGGATTACATTATGGCCCCATGGACTCCTATATATAGAAAGGAGGTTTTGTAAATTGTGTCATCCAAGAATTGTTCATTCATGTAATGTATTGGAGGTTTCCCCCTCGAAGTGGCTTATTTATAAGGCGTTGATATCTCTTTTCTTCTATTTTTGGAGCTGGTTACAAAAAAAATACCTTAAGCAAGATGATCTAAAGAGAAGATGGAATTCCCACACAAGAATTCCTTGCATTAAGTAGTGCAGCAACTCTGACTAAACAGCTGAAGCATGAAATTGGTCTCAAGACCAAAATAGCTAATTACATGAATGAATCGCCTTTGATGCTATGCCTTCCTTTTATCTTTGGTGAGCCTCCTCACCCCAAACCCCACACAATGAAGAGGTGAATTCTTTATGAAGCTTCCTCTTTCAAAATTGCGCTGCCCTAGCTAGCTTCCCTCCTCTCTGTGACAACACTGTTGACTTGTTAAACTATAACCAATCCACCTACAATGCCTCTATTCACACCAAGGGATCTTCAATCTGGTTCTCATATGTGTGTCTAGGCTGATCCTTGTTCACATTGAGCTAGTCTATTTGAGTGATTTCTTCCTCCTCAAGAATGCATGTTGACTTAGTCAAACTTGACTATGTCCCCATCCAATTTGTCCTTGTTCACACTTGGAAGTGTAAAACCAGCTCCTAAGGTGATCTCCTTCCTTACTAAGGTGGAATTTATTCATATTTTTATTGTTCATGGGCCTCCTTACCCATTTATTCCTCTCCTAGGTGAAAGTAGCAAAGTCTATTATTCCAAAATTGCTATGTGCAAATTTTGGAGCATTACAGATTTTGCAGTCTATTGAAACTTTCAAAGAAATTAAAAAATTTGTCATATTGAATCTAAACCCAGAGGAATTAAAAATATTCCATGAGTATAGAGAACAAATACTCAATCATATTCCACAAAATGTCTTGATTATTAGTTATGCAACTGATCCAAGCAAGGTGATCAGAACAGAAGAACCAAACCCACATAATGAAAATGGCCTAGATAAATTCTAGACTTCAGTTAGTAATACATTAATAGATAACCCCGAGGGATCATATACATAGAAAAATACAGGATTTCAGACCCCCCATGAGTAGATATTTTCTGCAAAAGAAACCACTGAAAGTCCTAGGACAAGTTCCCAAGATACAGAAGTTATCCCTACATTTCCTACTGATGAAATTATTCTAAAGGTAACTGATATCCCTCCACTGGATGTATTCTACATCCCTCTTCATAAAGCTGTAGTCAGGAAATAGAGAAAGAGAAGGAGGATTGAAACACCCCTAGGTAATGAGATTATGGAAGATGTATGGAAAGACACCCCATCAAACCCAATCGAAAACCTTACTTGGCTATCACAATTTGCTGCAGCATATACTATTGCAATAATGGAAAAACTAGCTGAAGTATCCATTTTTTTTCGAGAGAAATATGATAAAATAATATAGCTACAACAACAACTAGATGAAGAAAGGAACAGTCTGAATCATAAGGCTGAGCAAAAACTCTTTAAATTTCTTCAAGATATGGAAGTACTTAAGATAAGTCATGAAAGTGACTTATCCGGCAAAGACACACTGATTAAAGAATTAAGAGAAAATATGATAAAGTATGAAGGTATTCCTACTGCAAAGGTATTCATTAAAGAAGCATTGGCATTAAATTCCTTACTCTCAAAACAACAAGGTTTGTTTGTCTTACAAATATCAGACATAGTTCCACATTTGGAAATCAGTGAAAATTTGACTAATACAGTCACTGGCCAGAGAATTGAGTTTAATGAACTCAATACCAAAATTTTTGGCTATATTTAATGGCAAGATTTAAAGGAAGGGAGAAGGTCAAATCTCCCAAAGATCAAAGAAACTTATAAAGATATTCTCTTTATTGACTAGGATGCACAGGTAAAATAGGCAGAATTAGCAATAGCCAGAGAAAAAAGCATATCAAAGAGCATTTTCAACATGATAAACCACATGTTGTATACCTCTAGTTTAATTAAATAAGGAAATCAAAAATGAATTCCTGATCTCAAAATATTGGAGCAAACTAGAAAAAATACAGGTCAAATACGAGAAGAAACAATTGCACAGCTGAAAAAGACTAATTGGGAAGCATACTGGCAACTCCTGGTTAAGCCCCATAGTCAAATAATGACATTGAATTGTTCTCTAGATTCCATACAGAAGATGATGCCACTTTTACTTGATGCTATATTTACTAGACAGATGAAAACACAGTTCGAGAAGCCTCCACAAGTTCAACCAATGTCCGATATTTTTGAACAAAAAAGTAGAGTTGGCAGTAGCCTATCATCAAGCATGATCATGAGTTACTTTGTTTTCATAATTTCAATTTTAGCGATTAGATACTAGGAATGAGGAAGGTTGTTTGAAACCACCTCATAAGATATTTTGTACAATCTATTTTTGTAAGTAGTTAATATAGTATTTAAACCCTTCTCATGCATTTAGAGAAGGGTCTAGGATTTTTATTAAGAACATTTACAAAGAATACTTTACTGTAATTTTGTGTGGATGTCTTGATAAGATAATGGAACATGGTCTTTTCAATTATATATCATCTTGGTTGATCACTGTTGATGCACTTTTGTATTCTTTGAATGACTTATTGATAGAAGATTGATTGTGGCCTATTATCGCTGGTTAGATAAACAGGACAACACACATCTAGTACTATTATCATGTATGCTAAACTCTATTTTAACATTAGTGATAAATATAGCTATCATGAATTATGTATGAAATCAATTATTTCTATTTGAAGTATCAATTTCCATATTCTCTTGATTAACTATTTTCTAAAAAGGATTATCTTACAAAATTATTAATTCTATTAAGTCTATGATTGATCTAAATCATCACAAACTGAATATATATCATTTTAGATCGCATAAAATCAATATTATCTCGAGTTAGATTAGATTAAATTTAATTCAAAGTTTTTCATCTTCGAATAAAGTTGACTTGTTTTTTAGTTATTCTTCTTGAAAATCATTTGAAGGAAACCCAACAATCATATAAATCACAAAATTGGGAAACTGGTCCCATTACCCCCAGTCAAAGCCACCATCCCAAATGGAAAAGGAACTACTTTAACGTTCGGACCGGGTGGTTATCCCCCTTGTTGTTGCCACATATTTCTGAGGCCTCAACATTAGAAGGAGGGCCTAACTATGAATGGCATACAAATCTAAACCTCAAAATAGAAGCCCTCATAAAAGCCGATCTCCTCAAAATCATCCTACATCTTCCCAATCAAACTCTAAATCACCAACTCACAAATCGGAAATTGTATAAACCTTCCCCTCATCCCCTGAAATATCTCGACAAGAATCTACTTCAGAATTTACTCCCAAGTCTCCCAAACTTCAGTATTTAATTCAGAAATTAGAAGGAATATCTATTTCTACTGAAAATTCTATTAATCCTAAAGTTTCTGAAGAAAGTGTTACTTCCCTATTTAAAGAAACTGGTATATTAACCCAATCCAAAAGCGAGAAACTTGGAATTCCTCATTTTGAGTTTCCAATTGAATCATATCGCAAAAAAAATTCTATATCCATATCTAAGTCAGATATGAGTGAATTCACGTCGTCTTTCCCTTTAGTTACTTCCTCACATCCTCTTACTCAATCTACATCTTCTTATTCTTCCATTTCCTCTACTCAAACAATTAGTACTATCACAAGTAGTATTGTTCCAGTTGTAAGTTCTACATCCATTCCCCCTACTTCTAGATCTACTTCTGTATCTTCACAAACTTCAAATCCAATTATGGCTAATCGGCCTTGGACTAATCCTAGTGCTGTATTGATTGCAAATACAAATCCTCTTCCAGATCATCAAAAAAAATGGCTACCTAAATATAATCCAGATGATGGTATTCCTGCTAAATAACATATCAATAATTTTATGTTAGCCATGAATCTTAATGGAGTTTCTCATGAAGATATTGTAGTAATATTGTTTCCTTATACCTTACAAGGATCTGCAGGATCCTGGTACTTTTCACTTCCAACAAGATCTATTGCAAATTGGGAAACTTTTGAACAGGTTTTTCTTGCAAAATTTGGAGATGATAGAACTATTGCTCTTTAATTAATGCTCTTTCCAATCTAAAAACAAACATAGGTCAAAGGATCAAAGATTTCAACTCTAGATTTAATAATTTATTAAACAAAATCCCAACCACTTCCAAGCCTGTTTTTGATGTACAAATAGAGTGGTATATTTCTTCTTTGCCTTCCAATATAGTTATTTTTTGTAGATAGAGCTAGTAAAGCTACCCTTTTAGAAAACATGAAAGAAGCTCTCAATGTAGAGAAAATAATCATAGCTTTAGAAAAATGATCAGAGATAAAAAAACAGGAAATCAAAGAAAGTGACATTTAGTCAAGATTCCAAAAAGAAAGTCTCAAAAGACCCATTCGATCTTCAGGGTCTTCAAAAAGTGTTAAAAACAATGTCAAACGACATGATTGAGATAAAGAAACAAGTTGTTGAAACATCAGTGCCTAAAAAACCATATCTCCCATTTAAGAAAAACCCTTCTTTAACATCTCAACCTCCAAATGTGATTTCAAATGCTGAATCTGATCAAGATATTGAAGATCCCTCACAATCTAAAAAGGAATCAGAGTTTGAAGAAGAAGTTTAACTAAATGGGTTATGGGATTTCATTCTCCCTACAGAAGAAGAAAGAGAAGCTATGCCTATGTCCATAAGAAGTAAATCTTCTTTTGATTCAACTATATCAAAATAGAGACAGAAATGTCCCCCCACAAAGGAGAAAACAATAGCCGAGAAATCTAAAACTGTTCAAACAGATCCTATATCACTAGTTCCTCTTAAAATTTCCAAAACTTTAATAGTTTCAGATACAGTGGAATACATTATAGTTGAAGATATGAAAAGTACCAAAGCAAACATTTTATTACATGAAATGACCAAACTCACACAACAGCAAAAAAATTTACTCAGAGAAGTCAAGGCAATCCCTGTAGATCCTATACAACCACTGGTTATAGCCCAAGATTCTAAAGATATGGGAAAACCTCTATCATCTTCAAACAAAGTAAATCCCGATGATCTTGTTTTAATTGGTGATAGATATATTTCTCACACTCCTCCTTTACTTTTGACTTATGAGATTTTCAACAAAAATGTTCATAATTGTCTTATTGATTCAGGAGCTTCTTCAAACATCATGCCAAGAACAATGTGTACAAAATTGAATGTCACTCCTCAAAAAATTGTTGTACATATAGTTCAATTAGATAGAACAAAAGTCGAGGTCGTTGGAGAAATGTTATCAATATCTATTAGATTATCATCCAATCCAAAGGTACTACAAGTAATTGACATTTTGGTTATAGATATCCATAAATTTTATGGTCTTATTTTAAGCATGGATTGGTCTGAAAAGTTACATGGATATTTCGCCACCAATTGGTCACACATGTGGTTACCATACAATGGTAAACCAAATCGAATCAGAGTTGATCACGAAAAATTTATGAAACATACAGTCACTGAACTTGAAGAAACAAATGAACCTGTAGCTTTCACTATAATATTATTGGAAATTACTCAATTGAATCGTTTCTTGGATCATTCAATGCCCAGATTTCACCTTTTGCAATAAATAATGCTATTTATAAAATTGAAAACTTGTCTCAAACAAACACTTCTAAATGTATTAATCTTAGCAATAAAATTTCAAAACATTATTTGTTTTGGACTTTATACTTTGATGGTTCTAAATTAGAATATGGTACAGGAGCAGGTTGCATTTCAATCAATCCACAAGGAGAGAAAACAATGCTAGCTTGCAGAATCAAATTTCAATTCATGAATAATAGTGTTGAATATGAAGCATTGATACAAGATCTATATAAAGCTATTGGATTAATTGTTAAATATTTGCGAGTATATGGAGATTCTGAGATAATTTTTAATCAAGTCATAAACACAATACATTGTATTTATGGACATTTGAAACACTATCAAGCTTTAGCTCAAAGCCTTACATCCCAATTTTCTACATTCAATATCTCCATAGTTCCTAGATTACAAAATGCAAGTGCTGATTTACTTGCCACTGTAGCATCTAAGCTTATACCATCTGAAGAGTTTAGCCCAGACAGATTTTCAATTGAGTTAAATTTTAGGCCTTCCATTCCTGAAAACGTAACAAATTGGAGAGTATTTAATAATGATACAGATATAGTAGACTTTCTTACATCAGACGGATCTTACAAGGGTCAAATCGTAGATGAACATGAACATGACTTACAGATTGAAAATAAACAAAATGCTAATCCAATTCCCAAATCTGTAGTCAAAATGGAAGATCTCTATGATTTGAAAGATAGGTTTAAGAAGATTACCAATTCAAAAACCCAGAGTTCTACTTTAAAATTTGAATTGATTAATCTTGGTACACCAGAAAAACCTCAAAACATTAAATTAGGTCTTGGTTTAAAACCTGAAGAAAGGATGTCATTCATTAAGTTGCTGAAAACATATAAAAATAACTTTGCATGGGATTATTAAGATCTCAAAACATATGATACTTCTATAATTCAGCATGCTATACCTATGATCTCAGATGACAAGCCTATTCAACAAAAAATTAGAAAGATCCATCCAAACTTAGAAATTCAAATTAAATCTGAATTAAACAAAATGCTCAAGCCAAAATTATTTTTCCTGTTAGACATTGGAAATGGGTGTCAAACATGGTCCCAATTAGAAATAATAATGGAGACATTAGGATTTTCATAGACTTTATAAATTTTAATAAAGCTTGCAAAAAGGATAATTTTCCATTGCCTACCATGGAATAGATATTGCAGTCAGTTGCAGGATCTGAATTGATGTCTTTTCTCGACGGATTTTCAGGATACAATCAAATCATGGTACATCTAGATGATAGATTAAAGACAACATTTAGAACAAAGTGGGGAACATATGCATACCAAAAAAATGCCATTTGGGTTGATTAATGTTGGTGCTACATTTCAACGTGCTATGGATATAGCTGTTAGAGGAATAATCAACAACTCAGTTGTTATATACTTAGATGACATTACTGTCTACTCTAAGCATAGAAACAATCATGTTAATCACCTAAAACATATTTTTGAAAGATGTAGAAAATTCGACATTTCCTTGAATCCTAAAAAATGTTATGTCACCTTACCAGAAGGTAAATTATTAGGGTTCATTGTCTCCAAAAAAGGAATTCATATTGACCCTGATAGGATTCAGGGAATCAAAAACATTCCTCTACCACATAATAAAAAAATGATGGAATCATTTTTAGGACAAATTAATTTTGTAAAAAGTTTTGTTCCTAATTTTTTCCAAATCATCTTACCCTTGCAAACAATGATCAGTAAAAATTCACTTTTTAAATGTGGAAAAGATGAAAGAAATTCTTTTGAGTTGATTAAGAAAGCCATCATCGAAGCTCCTTCTTTAACAACTCCCGATTTTCTTAAGCCATTTGTATTATACACGTTCTCTTCTAATATATCATACACTGCAGTTTTGACACAGCTAAATGATCAAAACATTGAAGCACTGGTTTTGTTTTTTAGTTATAATATTCAAGGTGCTAAGTTAAATAATTTAGCTATGGAAAAAAAAGCTTTTGCTGTGTTTAAATCTTTGAAACATTTTAGACCTTTGCTATAGGGTAAAATGCTTGGGTTGTTGGTTATCGAATATCCCTCTCAGGGCTTTCCGGTGCCCAAGGCAGACAATAAGATTAGCTGTATAGTTCACAAAGATGGCACATACATATTCATATTAACTTAAAACAACTTGATGGAGTAAGATGGAAGATTACCTCTCTGATGATCTTGAAGTCTTTTGGAGAGTACTGAACAGCGAAGCAGGGATCCTTCTTCACCAACTCCAAATCTCGACTCTGCAATCAGTCAAAGCACCCGTGTAATCTCTATCATAACATACATTTCCTATCAATTAAGTCCATATACAATAAACATTTAAACTATGCACATCTAAGCCATTCATATCATGCTATATAAGTGATTAAATAATAATGACAATATCAACGCATAGAATGGAAAAAATATATACAGTTCTATTGATTTGTAAAAAGGAGGATTACAACCGTTGGTTGTACCAAGCCCTCCTCAGCCTTCCAATCTCTCTATCTCTCAAAGTGGTGATGTCTTGATCAACAAGTTCTCAGTGAACCTCTTTGACCTTTGACCTTCACACTACAACAATGATCTCTACTTCACAAGTATTCAAAAACTTCAACAATCCTTCAACCTTGAACCAAGACCCTTCAACTCTATTTTATAGGAGATGAAGAAAGCAATCATTGCCCTTCTCTTTCCACCATTTCTGAATAGAAAAAACCAATATGTTTCCTCAACTTCCATGCTTTTGCCTTCCTTGAGAGTTCAGTTGTTTATGGCAAGGCCAAATAAGAGATTAGTGCTTTGCAATTTTCTTTTTGTACTGACTCTCTTGTGAGAAAAAACTAGGAATTCAAATCATTCTCCACAGGTTTTTCCCGTTCCAAACTCAAAACACGGGTAATGCTACCCTATAGTGTAAACAGAGCATTTCCCTAGCCACTAACGTGGCCTATTCACTGGTTAGGTGCGTTATAATGCTCTTGTGTTGTTATAGTGAAGCGTTACCTTGGCAGAAATAGGTTTATTTTAGGTCTCTATATTCCTTCCATATTTATCTTCTCCTCTGAGCTGATGAGGAGGTATTTTGACTTGTAACAACCTTTTCTCCTAAAAAAACATACTAAAATAATAGTACCTTACTCAGCAGTAAGGCAATCATTAATTCAACGAGAGGTAGGAGAGAAGAGAGAAAATTGGTTTATCACACTTCAAGAATATGATGTAGAGATAAATCCTGCTAAAATTGTTAAAGGTTAAGGTCTTTGCAGGATGTTAACTGGAGCCTCTCATTTACCAATAGAAGAAGATCAATAAAATGAAATACAATTGTCTGAGGTAAGCCTAAACAATTCTTAGTCACAATATGTTGATCTGAAATTTTTCTTCAAAAATGGATATGCTCCATTATATCTCAATTACACAGCAAAGTGTGCTCTAAGGCTTAAATCAAATCAATATCAACTCATAGATTATGTGTTATTTAGAAAAAAATATGATTCTATATTATTAAGATGTTTAGATAAAATTGAAGCTAAGAAAGTAATGCAAGAATTACATGATGGACCAACCGGAGGTCATTTCGAAGGAAACACCGCAACTCATAAAATACTGCATGCCGATTACTATTGGCCAACCCTATTTAAATATGCACATGAATATGCGAGAAAATGCAAAGTATGTCAAACTGCAACAGGAAGAGAAAGGAAAGCAACATTTCCACTACAACCAGTAAATATCCAACAACCATTCGAACAATGGGCGTTAGATATCATAGGTGAAATAAATCCAAACTCTTCTAAACATCATAAGTATATTCTAACTGCAATAAATTATTTCAAAAAATGGGTAGAAGATATCCCATTAAATGTGGTTAATACACAAAATATTACAGATTTTATTGATTAGTTCATAATCACCGGGTTTGGCCTCCCATCAGCTTTGATATTTGGCAAGGCATCTTACTTTTTTGGAAATGCCATGATAGAATTTTCTTTGAAAAGAGGTTTTAAATTAAAATATTCAGCTAACTATTATCCACAAGGTAATGGATTGGCCGAATCTACAAGTAAAAACCTTATCAGAATCATCAAACGAACTATTGAACAAAATCATAAAAATTGGCACCAAGCAGTATTATTTTCTCTTTGGGCAGATAGAATCACCCAAAAAGCTTCAATAGGTACTTCTCCATTTGTGTTAGTTTATGGGAAAGAAGCAGTTCTACCCACAAATATAACAATACCATCATTGGCTTTAGTGCAGTTTATTGATGAAAATCCTTCATCTTACCTTCAACTTAGACAATATCAAATTCCTAAAATGGAAGAAAAGAGAGAAAAATCTAAAGCTATACATGCTCATCATCAACAAATAGTTAAATCCTCATTTGACATAGAATCTACCAGCTCAAAATCTTTTGAGATTGGATACCTTGTTTTGAAATGGGATAAGGCACATGAGGAAAATGGTAAGCATACCAAATTACAAAGATTATGTCTTGGTCCATTTCAAATCATAGAAAAATAGGTTTATCTACGTTTTTGTTGCAAGACTTATTCGGTAAGAAAGATTCCTTACCTGTGAATGGTCAAATTCTCAAAAAATATTTCTCTTAGGAATCAAGCTTTAATTTTACTTTGCCTTAGGAAAATAAATGTTGAAAAATAGCATTATTTTTGGTTGATTCAAAGTTTTAAATTTTCTGATAAATTTATTTCATCTTTCGCTTCTATAAATAAGAAAAGTAAAAAGTTAATTATAACTATGAGAATTGAGTAAACCTTATTTTTTTTGAAATATTTTGAAATTTACTAAAGACATTTACTTTCCAAAAAGACTTTTGATGTCATAAAATATAGATGTATGTATCAGTCAAGAAAAGAAATCTTTAACTTAGCAAGGATTCTCTATGAAAAGGTATCTACCAACTCTATAATTATCATCCATAACTCTTAAACAAGCTAATGATTCATCCCATTTGATAAAATTTCTTCTTCAAAAGTATAATTCAAAAAAGAAAAGAAATATATACAAAATACAAACTCAAAAGAAAGTGAGTCTCATCACGAGCTTGTTTATCATAATCATAGAGAAATAATTTAGACTGGTATTACCAATATTGTATACCATAACAGGGTAATAGCTAAATGATTATAAAATCAAAATACAAGGGGTCTTATCACGAGCCAACTTGTTCAGTCTAAATTACGAGCATTGAATGACATTGCAATATCAGGTCACCAAACTTCGACAATGACTTTGAGAATGTGTCAGAAAAAAGAAATTCAATTATATTTTAAAATTAAATTTTGAAATAAGAAATCAAATTCAGATGGTACCATGAATCATTATTGGTTAAAATATAACCATGTCGAGGCTATGAATGCCTACTGGCAACAGTGGCTCTATTTGTGATAAATGAGTAAAAATCTATGAAACCAATTTTTAGAGAATACCTACTTTATCTTTTTAAATCTGAGTACCGACTGATATAGACACCTATGTGTTATCACTGAAGGGGTTAACTAAGAAAAAATGAGATAGGTAAATAGATTATATTTTGAAAAAACATTGTTTAATTCATGAATCATACAATTTTTATTCTCATAAACTTTTTCTTGTTTTCAAAGTTTAGAAATATCAAACAAACCAATCAAAAAATATCTGGTTCTCCCAAGTGAATCACCAATTGTTGTGCTATGCAACAACCCCCCCCCCCCCCCCCATTTTTATTTTCAAAATAGTTTAAGGATTTTGATAATATAAATAGGGATCCTTCTTAACGTATTTTTCATTTAAAATCAAAAATCAAACTCCAAAAACAATTTTTTTTTTTTATAAAATAAAAACAAAAAGACAAAAAAGAAATTATTAAATTACCCTATCGCAAATTGCATCCCGCATGATCTTTTCCCATTCAAATTTAAGCACAAACATAAAATCCCGATTTTGTGATCTGCGATTTGAAATTCGCAAGTGACATCATAAATTGCACATTGCAGAAATACGTTTAAGTCTTAAACCATTACTTACCAAAGTTCCAATGCTGCGATATTCCGATAAGGGTGATTTGTGATTTCGCGATATTGCAAAATCGCATATTGCATTAACGTAAAGCTTGTTAAAGAAATTCGCTTCAAAAAAGTGGCTCAAAATTGTGTGATGCGACAGATTTGACAAGGTTTAGTAAAGGTTTTAATGTGAAAATAAACTGTGTCAGAAATGCTTAAGTATGTTTTATCATCCCAATCCAAACAGTTATTGTTTTGTTACGATTAATTAATGATACAGCTGCTTCCCAGATCTTTTCTTTTAAAATTGTTAATTTCAATACATATTTCATCATTTGATTGTTACTCTATCTTAAATAGGGATTTTCCTTCAAGGCATGTCCATACACAAAGTAATGCAGAAACATGTCAAACAAATGGTTGCAGAATTGGAATATACAAAAATGTCATCCACAGTCTCAAATAATGTTTACACTGCAGATAGAGGTGCCACAAAGTGGCAAACCACATATACTATCCTCAAAGATGAAGAACCTAAAGTAGTGGAGGTCAAGGAAACTTCTGATGATGCAAGGACCTCATATTTATAGTTTAAATATGTCGCATGCTCCTTTCATCACAGAATAGTAGCAAAGTCCAGCCTTTTACCATATACTGATATGATAAGATGGGTGGTTAAGAATTCAACAATTAAGGACAGACAATTCAGAACCATTAGGAATGAGATCTTAGGTTCTTTTAAATCTGAATATTTGAAAGTCATGTACAAGCTTCCCGACCAACAAGACATCTATGACAACAGGTTTGTTGAAAATTTTGCAAAGAATAATGAACACCCTTTCAAAACAATTCAAGGTTGGAGGAAACTGGATAACAAGTTTAAGCATGAGAAATCAGGTATGTATCCTATCACTTCACTTGCAAATCCCTACAATTTTGCAGTAGCAATGCTGTGTAGCTTATATGGTCTCCTTGATAACACCAAGTTCTCTACAAATTGGCTTCCCTTGACTGACACCTGTGTTAATTCTCACATCATGAATTGAGAAACCATTCTTTCTGAAAATATAGCTAAAGCAATTAATGAATATCACCAGGCAAGAGCTTCTTCTTCCAAATCCATTCCCCAATTTTTCATGAGCGCATATGTTTATGATGCCATTTGTTTCTCTACGAACTTTACAATTATGGGTTGGAAATGTACTCCCGAGGACCCTACCCCTATTTATTTGAGTCATAAACAGATATGGGAACATAATTATGTACCACACTTCCATAGGTTATGTTATGGGGTTTTATTACCATTACTTCAGTTGATGTTTGATAGAGAAAGCCCTAGGTTCACTAAGGAAGCAATCACAGATCTCCAAATGATAGGAAGATGTTTCATTGAAGAATCATTTTCATATATCAGAGTATTTAGAAGCTCTACTCCTCCACATGTGCTTCCTCTGTATGTTTCAAATAAACTAATGGCAAGAGAAGTGGCTTACCAAATTGTTGGCAATGGACTCACTAAAACTCTGAAAGATAGTAAATAATATTTATGGACAAGTTTCCCAATTCAGTGTGGTTCATTATCCCTCAGCAATTTCAATCATACATCGAAAGAATGTTAGAAGATTTAGGTTTTGAAGCTCCCTATTTTACCGCCAACGCAATTTGACCCAGAGAAAATTGGTAATAAATTTACTCAATCAGTCAAAATCAAACTTGTTATACACACATATGATAAATTTGAAGACATTTTTCAGTCTATTGAAAATTTCGAAGAAATTCAAAACTTTGTCAGATTGAATCTAAACCCGGAGGAATTACAAATATTCCACGAGTATAGATAACAAAGTCTCAAGCGTATTCCGCAAAATTTCTTGATTACTAGTTATGCAACTGAACCAAGCAAGGTGATCAGAACAGAAGAATCAAACCCACAAAATGAAAATGAGCTAGATAAATTATGGACTTCAGTTAGTAATACATTGATAGATACCCTCGAGGGATCATCTACACAGAAAAATACAGGATTTCAGACCCCCCAGGGGCAGATAATTTCTGCAAAAGAAACCACTGAAAGTCCTGGGACAAGTTCCCAAGCTAAAGAAGTCATCCCCGCATTTCCTACTGATGAAATTATTCTAAAGGTAACTGATATCCCTCCACTAGATGTATTCTATATCCCTCTTCATAAATCTGTAGTCAAGAAATAGAGAAAGAGAAGGAGGATTGAAACACCCCTAGGTAATGAGATTATGGAAGTTGTTTGGAAATACACCCCATCAAACCCAATCAAAAACCTAACTCGGCTATCACAATTTGCTGGAGCATATACTACTGCAACAATGGGCAAAGCAACTGAAGTATCCATTTTGGTTCAAGAGAAAGATCATAAAATAGTACAACTACAACAACAACTGGATGAAGAAAGGAACAATCTGAATCAGAAGGTCGAGTAGCAACTCTTTAAATTTCAGCAAGATATGGAAGCACTTAAGATAAGTCATGAAAGTGACTTATCCAACAAAGGCACATTGATTAAAGAATTGGGAGAAAATATTATAAAGTATGAAGGTATTCCTACTGCAGAGGAATTCATTAAAGAAGCATACGCATTAAATGCCTTACTCTCAAAACAACAAGGTTTGTTTGTCTTACAAATATCAGACATTGTTCCACATTTGGAAATCAGTGAACAATTGACTAATACAGTCATTGACTAGAGAATTGAGTTTAATGAACTCAATACCAAAATTTCTGACTATATTGAATGGCACGATTCAAAGGAAGGGAGAAGGTCAAATCTCCCAAAGATCAAAGAAACTTATACAGATATTCTATTTACTGGCTGGGATGCACAGGTAAAATAGGCAGAATTGGAAATAGCCAGAGCAGCAGGCATATCAAAGAGCATTGTCAAAATGATCAACTACATGCTGCATACCTCTGGTTTAATTAAAGAAGGAAATCACAAATTGATTCCTGATCTCAAAATATTGGAGCAAATTTGGAAAAATATAGGTCAAATACGAGAAGAAACAATTTCACAGCTGAAAAAGACTAATTGGGAAGCATACTGGCAACTCTTGGTTAAGCCCCATAATCAAATAATGACATTGAATTGTTCTCTAGATTCCATGGAGAAGAAGCTGCCACTTTTACTTGATGCTATATTTACTAGAAAAATGAAAACGCAGTTCGGGAATCCTCTAGAAGTTCAACCAATGTCTGATATTTGTGAACAGAAAAGCAGAGCTAGTAGTATACTATCATCAAGCATGATCATGAGTTAGTTTTTTTTCATAGTTTAAATTTTAGCGATTAGATACTAGGAATGAGGAAGGTTGCTTGAAACCGCCTCATAAGATATTTTGTACAATCTATTTTTGTAAGTAGTTAATATAGTATGTAAACCCTTCTCATGCATTTAGAGAAGGATCCAATATTTTTATTAAGAACATTTACAAAGAATTATTTACTGTAAGTTAGTGGATGTCTTGATAAGATAATGGAACATGGTCTTTTCAATTATATATCATCTTGGTTGATCACTGTTGATGCACTTTTGTATTCTTGGAATGACTTGTTGATAGAAGATTGATTGTGGCCTATTATCGCTGGTCAGATGAACATGACAACACACATCTGGTACTATTATCATGTATGTTAAACTCTGTTTTAACATTAGTGATAAATCTAGCATTCATGAATTATGTATGAAATCAATTATTTCTGTTTAAAGTATCAATTGCACTATTGTATGATATCGGAATAGAAATTGATTTTCTTTATATATGATCATTAGAATATATGTGATATGTTTTACATTTTCTTTTGATTAACTATTTTCTGAAAAGGATTATCTTACAAAAGTATTAATTCTATTAAGTCTGTGATTGATCTAAATCATCACAAACTGAATATATATCATTTTAGATCGCATAAAAACAGTATTATGCCAGGTTAGATTAGATTAAATTTAATTCAAAGTTTTGCATCTTAGAATAATTTTTTCTTAGTTTTTAGTTATTATTCTTGCAAATCATTTGAAGGAAACCCAACAATCATATAAAACCCAAAACTAGGAAACTAGTCCCATTACCCTCAGTCAGAGCCACTATCCCAAATGGAAAAGGAACCGCTTTAAGGTCTGGACCGGGTGGTTATCCCCATTGTTGTTGCCACATATTTATGAGGACTCAACACCTCCTCACATGAAACCCCCAAAAGGTTTATCCCTAATGAAATTTCTAGATCGTTTCGACCCAA
>JAXQQM020063530.1:0-54310 GCA_034641835.2 Pinus albicaulis
TGTCCAAAATCTACATTACTTTGCCTATTAATTCTGCTGATTTCCTGTAAAAAACTGCTGAAGAAACCATCATTTTTCCCCTTTTCTCCCACTCATAACTAACCTTCATTTACTCCCCCTTTTCTCCATATTATTTCCCTACTTTTCATAAGTTCTCCCTCCATTTATGAAAAATTCCCCTTTCATAGTTAAAGACTCACTTTTTAACTATTTCGGAACCCCCACACCCATTTTTATCCTTGAAATTTCTCATAGAAAATCAAGGTTTTATTGCTATGGACCTAAGCCCCTTGGGCTAAGTCCTAAAACCACTTCCCCACATATGCCCGTCACCCAAGACCAAGAGCTTAAGCATTAGGGGCCAATCGCAATCGAAGGCCGGGCGGGATACAAATTCCTTTGTAATATTTTAAAAACCCCGATGCGATTAGTTTATATTGTTAATTCTTGCGATGTTTTCTCCACCGTTGATCTTCCCGTCAGATCAACGGTCAGCACTCAATCGCTCTGTCCCTCCGATCGCAATCGCAAGTCCTTCTATTCGCCTCCCGATTGCGTGCCCCGATTAAGTCTGGACCATCCATTCTTCCCGCAGATCAACGGTCTGCGCTCAATCGCAAACCCATGCCCGATCGCAATCGCAAGTCGCATTGGCGCTGCCCCGATTGGAGCCTTCCGATTTAATCTCAGCCGTCCGTTTTCATGTTGATCCGACGGTCCTCATTCCCTCCGATCGCAAGTCCTACCGCCATTTCAAAGCCCGCCGATTCGTTTTCCGTCGTCGATCTGATCTGCAGATCAACGGCCAGCGCTTAATCGCACTGGAAGTTCAATCGCATCCCCTTTTGTGCCACCTCCGATTGAGACCCTCCGA
The DNA here is from genome assembly GCA_034641835.2 of Pinus albicaulis. NCBI lineage: Eukaryota > Viridiplantae > Streptophyta > Pinopsida > Pinales > Pinaceae > Pinus > Pinus albicaulis. Next base: position 875 of record JAXQQM020063530.1, read on the forward strand.
TTAAATCTGGATCGTCCACGTGTCCAGATCGGACGGTCCAAAACTGCTCCTCCTTATTCTTCTCCCGCTATCCTTTTGCCTTTCTTTGCAGATCTCCACCGTTGGTTGCCTTCATCCGACGGCTACGCTCCTCCCCCGCCATCCGAAGCAGTTTTAACCTATTCCCGCAGGATTTCTTAACTGTTGTTGTGTTTTGCAGGTGTTTTAATGGTTTTCCATTATAGAATGAAGGAAAGCCGAGGGATGGGAAAGACGTTTCCTGTGCTTTTTGGCTATCTTAAAGAGGCCATTCACGGGGCTCTATTCCACGTATCATCAGTACTCTATGAGTATTGATGCCGTAAAGCCCAGTGTGGGTCTGCACATCGACAAGACACTGTTTTTAATCAAACACAGTTAAAGAGTATCAGTTTTGAGAATAAAGCACAGCAGATGAAGATTGAAGACAATTTTTATGGGGATTACGGCTAAGACAGTTATCAAAAGCCTAATCCCCAAACTAAAACACAGTTTAAATGAAAAAAACCTAAAGTGTTTTATCAAACAAAAAGCCTCCACCGCCACATCTGAGGCGAATTGATTCCTCAACTACCACCGAGCCACCTGGTGCCTCAAACCATTCAACCAAAGGCTGAGTTATTGAAGAAAATCAGATATCCGCCTCCAGCACAGCCAGGGAGTTACTTATGCAAGGAAACCAATGAATAAATATCTGCAGAGTTACTCCAAAACGCAACATATGAGCCTCAAAGTCAAATGAAACTCACTTCGAGTTTTAAATCATAAATGTAAAAGTTAATGCAGCACTTCCACCTGTAATTTCTCCAATCGATGCCTCTCAAAGGGCCGAGAAGTCTTCACTCTGCATTAACTGTCCTTGAGATATTTTGTTAAAATCTCACCTCCTCATCTTCCTATAAGTACTTCTACAGAAGATGAGAAATTGTTGGTTGCAGAACTTTGAAATACACTTGAGCTCGAGACTTCTATTTTTACATAGTGTTCACTGGCCCTTGAAGCTCTGTTTGCGCTAGAGTAATTAGGTTGAATAGTGAAGATGATTGCTGAACTGAAACATTGGACTTGAAGTTTGTAACTGGTTTGACATCAATATAAAAGTTGTTTCTTGGGATCCTGGTCTATATTGACGGTGATGTTATTCTCATTTGTAACTTGTTATTTTATTTATGTTTTCATGTTGTTTCATTTTCCACTGTAAAGAACAGTTTAAACAGGGTTAGGACCTGTTGTATATCAGTAACCTTCTCTGGCTGAGAAATATTTATTTGAATGTTTTCTTCCAATCTGTGTTATTTAGGAATGACTTAATTCAGTTTTAGGCATGAGAATGCTGGTGTTCCCTCATTTTATCGTCCTAGCTTAATATTATTTCTGAATGTTACTTTCAGTATGTGTTATGTGATGATGAACTGAAGGAAGATATGGTTAGCCCTGGTCCCAGACTTATCTGCATGACTAACAGATTGTTTCCCTTGGAATGTGTTAAAAGCTGGCTAGTTTAGAAGCACTTGCTAGATCTTAGGCCATTCTGTGTTATCTTTGTGTCTCCCCTTGTTTTGTATGTTTTCTATTGGAAGTGTGTCAAAGGCTGGTTGGTTTAAAAGCACTTACCAGATCCTAGTCTGCTTTCGTGTCCTCCTTAAGTGTTTGCCAAAGGCTGACTGGTTTAAAAGTACTTATCAGATCCTAGGCTGCTCTTCGTTCTGCATCTGTTTAATTCCCCTTCTTGGTGTATCACTCCATTCCATAAATCAAAATTTAAAGAAATCCTTAGACATAGATGACTTGCCCCTTGGATCACACTTGATGTTGTTGTTCAATTAAAGCCCAGATATGACTCCATAGCCCAATGGACTAAAAACCAGCGTTATATCTATCTATCTGCCAAAACTGTTCTATTTGCTTGCAACTTCTCACTTTTGAAACTTTTGCACTTAGGATTTTCCCCTCAAGTAACATTTCATGCTCAACCATCCAAAACAAAACAAAACCCGTGGCCTTCATAACTAGCCTAATATCATTACCCTAAACTTCAAAGACAATATCCATCTTTGTACATATTGGAGAGATCCCTCTCCGGATTCAGGAGGGCTAGATCCTAGAATCCCAAAGTTGGTTGAAATGATGTTAACTCTGTGATTGGACTCTCCCAATCTTGCTAATAAATTACAGAGACCTAACACAATGTCTTACTTCATAATGCAATTAATTATAATTGAGGCATTATATCTCCTTTTGGGGCATGCAATGGTCTTACTTCATAATGCAATTAGTAGGTGGAGGATATGGCTCCATGGTTTTACTTCATAAAAATGTGGGCATAGCATGGGTAAGTTAGAAACTTACTTTCATTTAAAGCCCATGGAAGAGACAACACTATCTAATTTGACACATTGCACTTGGAGGGGGATGCCCAAGAGTGGTGGTACCATAGACACTTACTTTCACTTAAAGCCCATGCAAGAGACAAAGACTATCCGATTTGACACATTGCACTTGGAGGGGGATGCCCAAGAGTGGTGGTACCATAGCCTGATTACACTAGGGCACACTCATATCACCTAATACATCGATTTTACCAGACGGTTGATTAAGATATTTGAAAGGAAGGACCCCGAGCTACATTTCAGAGAGATGGCCCATTTGAGACGGATAGGTAACGAAGAGGCCTACATCTCAGAGTTTTATAGGTTGGACATAATGGTGACAGATATTTACAAGGCCTAGTTGATTATGTTGTTTGTAGAGGGGTTAGTTGATCCCTTGCGTGGGTGGGTGAGGGCCTATAGGCCCACCATGTTGATGAATGTTATTTCCAGGACTTGAGACATGATCGATGTGCCCAAGACTAGGGCCCTTATACCCATAATTCCCATGGCTCCTTAGGGGAGCAAAGATGCTCACCATCCTCTAGGGGAGATTGTACGGAAACAATTCGACGATGATACTGGGAGGGACCTCCAGAGGGGGAAACTGCACTTCACGTGTCAAGACCCTTGGGCACCGGGGCACAAGTGCACCAAGGGAAATGCTCATTACATCGAGGTGTACCCAAATAATGAGCCAGAGGACGAGGCAGAGCAGGAGGCATACCATGGATATGGGGGACCATAGTTCGCAGGGGGGCCACCAACACCTTAGGGAGGAGGCCCATTCTTCCCTTATGGGGGCGTTCTAGCTTCAATTCAGGGAGTTTCGAAGTAATTGAAACTTCGTATCAAGGGCATAGTGCAAGGGAAGCACGTGTCAGTACTAGTGGATAGTGGGGCAACCCACAACTTTATTGATGCTTAGATGGTGGAGCGGAGGGGCATACACACAGAGACATTTGAGGGGCTCTCGATGCTAGTGTCAAGAGATTGGATGATGTAGTGCACGATATATGTTCCCAACTTGACTCTAACTATGGGAAACTATTCTACCACTAACCATTTCTTTGTTGTTGATGTTACAAACATCAACGTAGTGATAGGTGTCTAGTGGTTATATTCGTTAGGGCAAGTCACCACTGATTGGAGGAAGCTAGATATGGAGTTCGTGAGTCCATATGGGAAGCTAGTAGTGTTGATAGGTATACAATCCTACCCCCCTCAGATAGTATCCACCCATCGGATGGAGGAAAACTTGTGACATGGGGACATATAGTGGGCAGTGGAGCTCAAGATTTCAAAGATACGAACTAAGGCTCGATCGGTATATCCATACATCCTTGCATTGCTGGAGAGGAATCAAGCGGCATTTTGTGAGATTCTCTAGGCAGGCCACCATACCAAGGGTTTGAGCACACCATTGAGTTGGAGGATGGGGTTCATGCAGTTATTACCACTCCGTACCAACACCATAAAGCCTACAGGGACAAGAATGAGAGGGCCATCTAGGAGTTGTTGGCATTGGGGCATATCAGGCCCAACACTGGCCCTTTTACTTCATCAGTAGTGCTGGTGAAGAAAAAGGATGGTACCCTTCGTGTGTGCATAGACTACAGGGCCTTGAACAAGAAAACATTGAAGAACATGTACCCCATACCCCATATAGATGAGTTGATGGATAAGCTTAGAGGATCCAAGTACTTCTCTAATATAGACTTGCGCTCAGGGTATCACTTGATCTGGGTGCGTGAGCGGAATATTCCAAAGATGGCATTCATATGCCACTGTGGGAAATTTGAGTTTCTAGTGATGCCTTTCAGGCTCACCAAACACCCCCGCCACATTTCAGTCTTGCATGAACCACGTGTTCCATAAGCACCTACGAAGATTTGTCATAGTGTTCTTCAATGATAAACTTATTATAATAGAACATGGGAGGAGCACATGCAACACTTGGAGAAGAGACAATTCTATGCCAACATGTCTAAGTGTAAGTTTGGGTTGACTAAGATGTTGTCCTTGGGGCACGTGATAGGGGAGGATGGAGTCATACTCCACCAAGAGAAGACTCACACCATCCTTGATTGGCCCACACCCAGGAACGTGACGAAGCTAAGAGGATTTCTGGGTATATTGACGTATCACAAATGATTTGTGAGGGCATTCTCCCAATTGGTTGCACTCCTTACAGACCTCACAAAGAAGGAGTCATTTAGTTGGTCGGGCACAACTAAATGTTGGGAATTTCAATTCCCAACTTTGTAAGCATGATTCGATTATGGATTGCAAATTATGATCACCGCATAACATTGTTTCTTCTAAAAGGACTACATAAATATTATATATACTCATCTTTCCTCCAAAGGATATTTTTATTTGAGAAGAATACCCTAAAACTCTAATGTTCCATGATTGTTATTTTCATTTGGTGTCTTAATGAGGTGATGCTTTTTGAAAAAAACCTAAACATCTTTGCTAGTTTCATTTGTTGTCTTAATGATGTGTCGCTTTGTTAAGAATGTCCCAAGGTTAGCCAACGTTATTTTTCTGCAATTGCAGATTCCATAAATATTCTAAAATCTAACATACATAAGTGAAGTCAAAATTTTGATAGCTAGGTGTGCTGTATGTTGGTCAAATTCCAAAACATTGTTGGTCAAATTCCAAAACATTACTGGAAATTTATAAAATCTAAGTGAAGTATAAAATCTGACAGATTGGAGTGAGGTGTGTTTCAAATTCAAAAATATTACTGGAATTTCCAAAACATATAAGTGAAGTAGAAAATCTGACAGATTGGAGTGAGGTGTGTTGATCAAATTCCAAAATATTCATGGAATTTCCAAAACATGTAAAACATGTAAAACATCTAAGTGAAGTAGAAAGTCTGACAGATTGGAGGTGAGGTTTGTTGATCAAATTCCAAAATATTCTTGGAATTTCCAAAACATCTAAGTGAAATAGAAAATCTGACAGATTGGAGTGAGGTATGTTGATCAAATTCTAAAATATTCCTAGAATTTCCAAAACATCTAAGTGAAATAGAAAATATGACAGATTTGAGTGAGGTCATCAAATTCCCAAACATTCCTGGAAATTCACCTCACTCATGTCCTTCAAATTTTAAGTAGTTTGGCCTTTCTAAACATGTTAGAAAATCTGACAGATTGGAGTGAGGTATGTTGATCAAATTCCAAAATATTCCTGGAAATTCACCTCACTCATGTCGGTAAAATTTTAAGTAGCATGGTTGTTCTAAACGTCTTTCAAATTTTAAGTAGTTTGGTCATTCTAAACGTCATGTTGAAATTTGCAACAAGAAACAGTGAAATTGGCATCCATAAATAAAATCCAGAAAATGGGACCCGTAAATGGCTACCATGTGAGGCTTTTGATTTAATTATCCCTTAATAAATTGAAGGAAAATTTTAATTTCATCTCATAACAACTTGTATGAATTAACTAAGTGAGATAGACTTAGTTAGCTCAAGAATTTCGAGTTGAGGGTCTAAGGTGAGGCATTTAGAGTGATTATATTATTTTCAGGGTCTAGTTTCAGTTGTAACGCTAATGTGGTGTCAATGTAATCAGTTAACTAAAATTAATTGAGTTAAAATCAGCTTAACTAGTTCTAACTGAGTGATGAACTAGTGAGAGGTCAAGTGAATTAAATTAGATTTAATTCACAAACAGTGATCTATCATATAACTGATGATTCACTATTAAAAGTTGCATGCATTTCAATTCTGATGACAACCTAGTGGAGACAGAGGTTAAAGGGAAGATAACTAAGTTGTATTATTAGTGAATTGCCCAGACGCAATTATTATGTCAGAGGAAGGCTCCATATGGATTGTGCAATCAAAGAAGGTTGATTATCCTATTTAATAGGGATTAATTTCCTAGGGATTGTGTGAGCAAGGTTGAGCTAAGCAGGGGCTGAGAATTGGCTAAGTGTTGGTCAATTTTTCCTAAGAATTGCCAGTTAGTTTTGAGTAGGATCAAGGTGAGACAATCGGTAGAGTGCAAGATTTTCTCAGTGTGAGAAAGCCTTGTATTGTTTTATGATTCTTTGACTATGTACAATATATGATAGAGGGGTTTTGGGCAGTTGATTTCCCCAAGAACATCTCATTTCTCTTACTTGCATGTGATTGAGCGATCGTGTTTTATATTCCGCAAATATAGTCGAAGGATTCAGTATCTTGCTTTAGTACATTGCATGATCGGATTGAATACTTTGGTATAGAGTTTCTATATAGTTTCTACATGGTATCAGAGTTGTGTTAGAGATTTTCTACATGGTATCAGAACACGAATTTTTTGGGCAGTAAGTTTTCAAAGAAAATATGAAAAAATTTGATGCAAATTTTTCAAAAACAAATAGCATATTTGTATTCCTTGCTAAAAAATACCCAAATTGAAAAAAAATCGATCGAATCAGAGCTCGGATGAGGGAGGTATCGTCAATTTAAAATCAGCTTTTTTTTAGAAAATTTTGTGACGGCAGACAATTACAATGTTCGCTAGTCATAAAAGGAAAGAAAGCCAAGGGAAAGAAGTCCCAAGGAAAAGAGGGCAACAGAGACTTGTCCAAGATCATATGTTTTCACTGTCACAAGCATGGGCACTATGCTTCGAATTGTCCACAAAAGAAGGCAAGCAAGAAGGAGCTTGCAGTTGCAACGAGTAAAGCATTGGCTTCACAGTTCGAGCTTGATTTTACTCTCATTTCATACATGGCCGGCACTGTAATGGGATGCATGTGGTATCTATAAAATGGTGCCTCGTTCCATATGACGAGGAATAGAGATCTCGTTAGTGACTTGGAGGAGAAGGACCTCCAACATAACATAGAGTTTGGAGATGAAGGGAGGTATAGCATGACCGACATAGGTAGAGTTACCTTTCAGAGGGAGTTTGGCTCCCCTCTTAGACTAGCAGATGTTTTGTATGTTCCAAGCAAAAGGAAGAATCTTGTCTCCTTAGTGGTACTGGTAGACAGTGGTTATGAGGTGATGTTTAGAAAAGGAAAGGTGTTCCTTAAACATATAGCCACGGGATAGGTGAAGCAGATCGGTTCAAGAGTCGAGAACTTGTATGCTCTCAAGGTTGAGGATGCATGCAAGGCTTTGAGGAGCAAAGTAGTGGTTAATGACTTGGTGGTTGAGAGGGAGCAATTATCTCTCAACATGCAGCCTCAGAGGCAGTCTCCAAAGTTCGTGGGGCAACCACAATTAGAGAAGCATAGAGGAGACCGAGTAGAAGAGTCCACTCAAGCAGAGACCTCCGAGGGGAAATTTCGAGCGAGATGGGAAAAGGGAGTACATGCAACTATACATCCAGGTGTGAGGTGGGGCGATGTGCATAATTAATCCCAAGAAGAAATTTGGTCAAGGTCCATTAAGATGGTGTGTCTCATGGATCGAACCTGGCTACGAGGAGCCTACAGTAAAACAGTAGGAAGAAGAATTGGTTAGATTGATGTAATCGGATGTCAGGAGGACAGAAATCAGAGTGACAGATGTCAAATACTGGAGCATAGATCAGAGTTGGCAACAGTAAAGAGTGCATGGATGCAGATGTCAATAGTAGCGCAGAGATTCTAGTAGACATGTGTAGTAGCTAGCAGCAGTCAAAAGACTCTGATGACAGATGCATTATACTGATTCAGTTGTTTGGAGGCTATTCAATTTCCGGAGAGTTGCATGTGCAAACAGCATTAGAGAAGTGTTGCATGTAAGAACATTCCAAAGGTACCGAATCGGGATAGATTGATTCCTTTCTTATTGAGAGGGAGCGTTGAAATTTGCAACAAGAAACAATGAAATTGGCATCTAGAAATAAAATCCAGAAAATGACACCCATAAATGGCTACCATGTAAGGATTTTGATTTAATTATCCCTTAATTAAATTGAAAGAAAATTGTAATTTCATCTCATAACAACTTGTATCAGTTAACTAAGTGAGATAGACTTAGTTAGCTCAAAAATTTCAAGTTGAAGCTCAAAGGTGAGGCATGTAAAGTGATTCTATTATTTTCAAGGTCCAGTTGTAGTCGTAGCACTAATGTGGTGTGAGTGTAATGAGTTAACTCAAATTAATTGAGTTACAATCAATTTAACTAGTTCTAACTCAGTGATGAACTAGTGAGAGGTCAAGTGAATTAAATTAGATTTAATTCACAAGTAGTGATCTATCAAGTAATTGATCCTTCACTATTATTAGCTGCATGCATGTCAATTCTGACGACAACCCAGTTGAGATAGAGGTTAAAGGGAAGATAACTGTCAGTTGTATTATTAATGAATTGCTCGGGCGCAATTATAAAGTCAGAGGAAGGCTCCATAGAGATTGTGCAGTCAAGGAAGGTTGATTATCCTATTTAAAAGGGATTAATTGCCTAGGGATTGCGTGAGAAATGCTGGGCTAAGTAGGGGTTGAGAAACGCTGGGCTAAGCTGGGCTACGTAGGGGTTCCTGGAGTAGTCCCAAAAGGGAACCGCGTTTAGCTTTCAGATGAGAAAGCCGCCCGTCTGGAAAAACTTCGCTGCCCGAATTCGAAGTCTTCCTCGAGCCGATGGCGGACACGCGATACATGGTGTCGTTCCACCCCTAGGTCACGACAACGAAGATGACCGGCCATCTGTCGGATACCGCAATCATTTCAAATTTCAAATTTGAGCGCCCTTCAATTTCAAATTTTAGTTTTGCAACGCGTAAATTTCAGTTTTGCAGTGGCTTCACACGCAGCGGGAGCGTCCGTGCTTTTTCATTTCTTTCGGCGGCAGATGAATTCCATATCTATCGCTCGGACGGAGGAGTTGGCCATGGGTTTGGAAGCGAGGGGGTAAAGTTCTTATGGGTTCGCGGAGGCGCGTCGGACTTAAATTGACACGGGCTCTTTAGTGCGTGGTCTTCGAGAAGCAAAAGTGAAACGCCGTTGGTTACAACTTGTCACAATGATACTGGTCGTCCAGATAGTTGGTTCATGTCGGCATCATGAGGGCTAGCTGCTCCATGTAAGATATTTGGTGGTGGCTTTCTTGTTTGAGGTTTGCTATTCATATTTTACATCTCTAACTTTGTGATTGTGACTATACTGTATTTAGGTGGTTACAATCCGATTCGATTTTCTAGCATGAGCGACATCGCATTTTTACAAGTTCGATAAGTCACCTTTGCGGATATGTGGGATGTTGTCTATCGTGGTATTACCTTCTCGCGGCTTGTATGTGGCACATGCACCTATAGCCAATATACGCGAAGAATGTCGGTTTACGAACTTGCTTCAAAGGAGGGTATGGAAAGTTTGACTTAACAAAGGACGATTGTGATTGTGTACGTCTCCGTTGTGAAAAGCCTCACGAAAGTCTTGAGCACTTGTAGCTTTCATCAATTTAAATGGGAGTACACGGGGATGGTCCAAGATCCAAGTGAAAGTGAGGATAAACCTCCGAAAAAAATATATAAAGAGAAATGGCAATGGCGTGGCAAACGCAAAAAATGGATATTTTGAATACACTCGGAAACTTGCATCAAATGGAGGTTCCCCGGAATTTACTCGTGGAGAAAATCCCGGGGGAACGAGCTTCGTGTTATCTAAAGTTTGTGTCTTTTCGCGCCTAACTCGATGCAAATTTTGATTATCGCTCTTCTCGGCATTTGGTGGTGATGTATATGAAAAATACATTACGCTTCTCTTTTACAATGCTCGTTGGCATTTGGCGGTGGTGTGTGTATAGTGTTTTAAATATTTTGTTGATGTTGTAGATATAAAAATGTTCAGCTCGTTTTTCGGTGGGTCTAAGTAGCTAAAAGCTTTATCTCTAGTCGGAGATCTTCTGTAATGGTCACGTGTTGTTTGAGATTAACGAAACTCTATTGTAATGTGTCCCTTTTTGTCGAGCGATGATAGTGACTTCCGAGAGGCTTTATAAATTCAAAAGTTCTCGCGGTACACGGTTTTATTAATATAATCTCCATATTCTACGATATGTTTTACAGCGATTTTTTGAGATTGTTTTTTTCTAAATTTTCTTGTCTATGTGGCTTCAAATGATCCGTATCACGCTTTAATATTTTAAATCATCTTTTACTAATTTTTTTTGTCTCGGTAGTTTCCTACATTTAAAGTTGAGTTAGAGTTTAAATATTAAATTTCGATGAGTTTAAATATTTGGCGAATAGGTTATGGATTATTGGGGTCATATACTCATGTTTTGTAGTGACGAGTCTTAGAAGAAACTGAGTAGATAATGTGTTAATAAAAAAACTTATTTTTATACAAGATACAAGAGTTACTAGTCACATTTTCTAATGATGGTTTTAGAAAGAGAATTGAGAGAAAATGTGCTAATAAAATAATTTTTTTACAAAATATATCAAAGATAGTTTGTTTTATATTAATTTTAATCTCGATTGTATTTTTTTATTATTCATTTATATTTGAGTAATACTTTTCATATAAATACGTACATAATTATAATTAGGAAAATGATGGCTGTGAATTTGTTAATGGAGAATCGGTTATATTTGCTCGGAGGAAAAAATTTTTGTAATCGCTACTAGGATAATAAGAATTACATTTTTAAATACACGTGTTTATGTTTGATGTACAAAAATGTGGTTATATTTTAACTTGTCTATGTATTTATATTTTAGTAGAAAGTGTCCAAAAATGTGGTTATTCTAATCTCATATATTTATGTCTTAATCGGTTCTAATTTTACTCGACAAAATTAATTTAATTTTTAAAATTAATGCTTTAATGCTCTCACCCACAAATAAGATATTTGTATTTTGAATTATTTAAATTTGTTTTTATGTATTATTTATAAGTATTAATATATTATTTAATTTTCTATGAAATTATATAATTGATGATAATGATGATGGTGGTTAATGTTTAAGACCAATCTTTGGTTTATTGGACCTAAAGAAAAGAGTTATTTAATTTGATTTAAGATTTTGTTCTTATGTTCAAAATCCTGGAAAGAAGCTTTCTAAGCTCACTATAATTTTGACATCTTAAAAGGCTAGGAAGGTAGTATTTAAACAAAGATTATGAAATCGAGCTTAATGTGGTCGTACGTGGGGCACTCTAAGAGGGAGTGATTTTCATCTTCGATGTTCATATTCTCGCCGCAGATGGTAGACCTTTTTCATCCATGGTGTTTTAGAACTGTGGTAACGACCGTTTCACTATGGAGTTCATGAGAGTTCGTTTTAATTCGGCTATATTAATTTTTTTGTTTGAGATAGTCAAAAATGAGATAGACACTTTTGATCTTCTAAGATGGAGTCGATGACCTCCTTATAATACTTCTTCATAGCTTCGCTAGATTTTTTTTCACACCACATTTTTTCTTTGAACTTGGAAGTAACAATTTTTTTAATGTTATTGATGTTTTGCAATGCAACATTTTCGCTTCATCTCTCAATGGTTTAAACTGTGCCCCGGTGTCTTTATACCAACCTCTTTTAAGCCTTAGTGGTTTTCACCGAATTTAAAACTAGCTTAAGAAGTCTATGATCTCCCTATACTATTGAGCTAGATTTATGTTTTGTATCATCTGGCTTTATGTAATATTTATATTTCATTAAAATATTATTTATGAATATCAATATATTATATTTTATGTGAAATTAAATTATTATATAAATATTTTATGAAAAAATTGTTTTTTGATTTGTTAATTTGATCAAGCCATGAGAAAGTTTTGAAACCAATTATTAGAAAATAATATATATATATATATATATATATATATATATATATATATATATATATATATATATATATATATATATATATATTATAAGTACAATTTTAATATATAAATTAATTTAATAACGTTATATGTTATTAAATATATTAATGTTGAAATTTGATATATTAAGTTAATAATTTTATATTTTAATATTTTGTTTATATATATATATATATATATATATTTATTAATGAAAGTGTGATTCTTTAAATTAATGTTTTATAGATTATATATTTTTTATTTATAAATTTTAGAAATTATGATTTAGGAATATTAAAAATCGTTTACTAAGAATTCATTGCGATGTTGTGGTTAAAAAATAGTGTTTTTTGTTTTATTTTTTATTTTCGTATACATGTTAATTAGTTAGAAGAGTGTGTTTGAAAGAAGCAAAAAGATATTTGATGTTGTATCTTTGCCAATTAGTATGAGGATTACTCTTCTTGAATTTTTTGTGTGATGTTTTTTAATTTGTTTTTATAAAAAGTCTTTACAATTTTGGAAAGCAACTAAACATATTTAAATATTACCATTTAAAATTGGGTATGATTGTTAATATTAATAAAACAAAAAACATAATAATTAAATGAAAAAGAAAATTTCACAAATAATATTTTCATATATATATGATAACAACTACTTAAAAGAAATTTCCTTAAATATTTTGGAATTGATATCTACCACAAGTTTCATTCAAATTATAGTAGGGAGAAAATGATAAATGATGGAAAGCTTACTATGAATATGAAAATAATTACAAGTGAGGAGATCTTTGTGTAGGGATAATTGAGAATCTTGTCACCTATATTATTTTATGTGGATGTGAGGTTTAAGGATGTAGATTTTCGACATTTATTTTGTGACATTATCAACATTAAAATATATACAATCTATCTTAGCATGTTCTTCAAAACAAATAGTTCCTTCATTGAAAGCACGACTATGGCTAGATATTGGGGAGCACAAGAAGATATTCAACAATGTAGAAGATCAAAGGCTTCTTAAAATTTTGATTTAAATCCCAACTCAAACCGTCACCTTTTCCACTAGCTACTGTGTGAGCATGAGAATTTCTAATCTTGGTTAAAACATTAGGGTATAAAGGAGGTGATCATTTTGCAAAAATAAAGATATAATATTAAAATTATTATTGGGTCAAAATTTAAGGAGAATTTGTGGAGTAATTAAGAATTAAAGAGAAAAAGAGAAATTAGATACTATAAAGAATGTGATCAACCCAAAAATTTCAAAAATTTTGTGTTAATTAATATAAAGAAAAAAAGAGAGATGCCAACTTATGAACATTTGCATAAATCCTTTAATAAGGTGCTCAAGGGCAAGTTGTCTTAATAAATTATTGAAGTTGAGCTCTTCAAAGTAAAATGAGAATTTTACAATGCAGAACAAGTAAAAGAAATATGTACCGCACATATGAATTCATTTATAAATATATTCACTTATAAACTTATTCATTAATAAAATTTGTTTAAAGCTTTGACTTTTAGACCTTTTAAAGTCTTTATAACTAATGACTATCCATAGCATTTTATTGGAATAAGTTATATTGTCTAATAAATAAAACCCACTCAAATTTGGGTTTTTATGGAATTTTGGAAGTTTTGTGATGTTAAGATGGCTGAAAAAGACTTTCTTAACTTTAAATCTCACAACATTTCAAAGCATAAGAGTAATTTTTTCATTTTTATCAAAAAACATATGTCGATGGTTTTTTTAAGAAATTTGACTTATTAAGCGTGAAGATCAAGTTGACAAGTATATTTCATGTTGGAAATGTTTAACTACAATGCAAAGATATCAATGATATTCTTTTTTATGATGTTATAATTATGTGAGTATGAATACCTAATAATGTCTTAATGACAATATTTGTAATTAATGGTAACCTCGTGGGCATTAAGGGGAATTGTTATGTGTTATCATACCTCGACTCAAGTCTATAAAGGACTTATTATGTGTCATCACATTCCGCATTCACTATATGAAATCACAAACTACACTTAGAATTTACTAATAGAGTTGGGAGTATTTCCTAGCATTTTGCGTCATCTCTTTATAGTAGGATAATGAACCCCTTTCTATGTCATGGAGACGGAGCGTATAGACATATGTTTCCACCACTCGATACATATACCTATGCCATTTTTTAAGCATATTGATTCATGTAATAGGAACGAAGGCACCAATCCAACCCCTTCACTCGCTAATCATAGAGAAAAGTCGAGGGCCATGGAAGCTTCATATCGTGTAATGTAAGTCTGCACTTAAAGCTCTTCGAGGGATGAGAGCACATCGAGGAGTGCCCTAAATTCCATCTCGATGTGCCATTGAATCCAAAGTAAACCTCTATATGGTCGCACTTAGGAACTATGTAAATTCTAGATATCATGAGAGTATATTGGGCTAAACAATTTGGCCAAAGCTAATGGTTTCAAGGTCCAAGTGAGTGGTTTCAAGCTCTTCGAGTTAGTTTACCCTCCAAATTGAATGTAGTGATGCCACACATCCAAGGGTGGTGTTTGCCGTACGAAATCAGAGAATTACCTCCCCCCTTATCCTCTTTGAAATACATCTTAATTGGTGATCTTCCCTAACGTATGTTGGAGCACGCCACATGGGGATTTGTAGTTTCCGTCAATGTATGAGAATTTGAATCTTATAAAGGGAATTTTTTCTTATTCAAGGAACTCTATGCGATAGAGATAAAGCCATCGCAGGTATCCTATCCATCAGCGTTCAAGGTGACATTGCAAATTGCGGGATGCCGTGGGTCATATGTGGCATACCGGCTTTATGGAATCCGTCATATGCAAATTTTATGGCTTATAGGTTTTTTGGTGGCATTCTATTATTTAGTGAGATCCGTGGGATCGAAATACCTAAATATTCTCAACCTATATTCCCCATGTCAAAATCGACTTGAATTTTGGAAGCGAATGGACAAGCCCAAGTATTTACCATTAAGAACTTCGATTGCGATGGGGGGCTTCAATTCAACCCTTTGGGTCAATGAATCATGGGGACATCGAGCTCGGTTGATCCGATGGCGTGATACATTGGCGGGATTTCGCAGGACAAATATGGTTGATATTCATCTAAATCCTATTATCCCCACGTGGATAAATAAAGGAGAACCGGTGTGGAGTTTATCGGCAAAAAGGATTGGCTATAGAGCTATGGTTAAGGAGCATATGGTGGCATAGATGGATAACATGCGCAGCTTTTACTCACGAACCGATATTCCCGTCCCGGGCGTTATGAGTGCACAAAAGGGAGTTCCATTTAAATTTAATTGTGCCCGGGCCGCAAGATGAAGAATACAATATGATCATTCTGGACAAGGGAGGACATTTCTTCCTTTTCCAATTTAGTGGGATGGGTGCGTTTCAAGCGAAGCCGCCGTATAAAGGTATTACAAAAGCTCGGGAAATTCGCAAAAAGAAAAAGCTTAGCGAGGAGTTTGATGATATAAATAAAGAGCTGAGCAATATCTACTCAAATTTTTGTCAACTCGTGCCTGGATGAATACCTATTCTTCCATCATTTTACAACAAGGAAGGGAGGAGATCCCCGAAGATTGAGGAGATTACTTGAAGCTTCAAAAGGTGATTTCGTGGCTAAAAGAGGGAGCTCGAAATACAAGTTCTTTCACAAAACCACAATGTGAGGAGGAATCATAATGCAATTTGGAATATCCCGAAACAAGATGGTACCTATGCTCATACAAAATAAGAGATTATGGAGGAAGCTTTTAGGCATTTCTCGACTTTTTATACAATACCGCATTATATCACTAATGTCGTAATGGATCCTTCATTTCATGCCACGTATGTTTCCGATGAGGAGGATATTCCGTGTCTAAATGCTCCAAGCTTCAAAGAAGGAAGTCGAGGCAACTCTAAAGTCTTTTGCTTATGATAAATGTCCTCGGCCTGCATGGCCGGCCGCAGAATTTTATATCCATTTCTTCGACATCATGTCCGATGAGATAATGTGAGATTGTTGAATATGGGAGAACTTTGGGTCATATCCTCTAGCATGAATTCCACTTTGGTGGCGCTCATCCCTAAGTCATCGTCTTAAAAGTTTCATGATTTGTGCCGATTGATTTTTTGTAACATTTTATATAAGATTAAATCTAAAATCATAGCAAATTGAGATGAAGTCATTCTTGCCTAAGCACATTTCCAAGGATCAATATGGTTTTTCCGGGTGTCATCAATACATGATGCACCGCGATAGCACAAAAAGTCATGCATTCCATGCATGCCGGTAAGAAGGAGGCTCTCATCATGAAATTGATCTATATAAAGCTTACGACTCAGAGATTAATAAGTACATCTGTATGATGCTCTTTAAGATTGGCTTACTCCGTCCACATCATTACATGGATTATGGCATGTATCTCCTTCCAAGGGTTTTTGCCGTTATTATAAACGGCTCGCCGACAAAAAATTTTGGATCCGAGCGGGGATTAGACAGGGATGTGCATTATCCCCCCTTATTTTTCATTTTGGTCATGGATGGCTTTAGGCAGTTAATGAAGATGGCGATGACATCTCGTTTTATATCCGGATTTGCTTTCTCCAAGGATGTAAGTATCACTCACTCACTTTTTGGTTTAGATGATTTTCTCATTTTCTACAAAATAATCAGAAATCACTCGGTTCTATATTCATTACTCACAATGTTTTCGTCAAAGCACGGGCTTTTTAACGTACTTAGCAAACTCCAATGATAAAAAATTTCAAAATTGTCTTCCTCCAACCGTTTGTGGGTGAATTTGTCGCTAACCTCGTCACAACGCTCACCGGATGTCATTTCTCGTTTTTAAATAATCATTTTTATTGAACTCTCTATTCTTCGTGTCTCTAGCTTCGCCCAACATCTTTGTCTTTAGTTTAGGCTCGACCCCGACTTTAGCTCGTGCTCGACTCGGGCTTTGGATTTTCTAAGCCTTGGCTCGATTTTTATGTCCAACATTCAGCTTCAAGCCCACATGCTTAAAACTTAATTCAATACAAAAATGAATATGGGAGACATTTTGAATATCAAATTATCTTATACCAAAATAATCAAATTAATTTATACCAAAATAATTAGTGCATGCATTTCTCGTTGAACAAACATTTTACAACAGAAACCGTACTACACACGGCAAAGGCTTTTAACAAAAAATAAATGAAGCCACTAGACATGAATAGATTTTACAACAGGAAATCGGGAAGCAATAATGCAAGCATATTTTTAACAACAAATAAATGAAGCCACTAGACATGATAAAGATGAAGTCCATGTAAATATTTTAATGCAGATTTCGACACAAATACCCAAACATCAAAACAAGACTTCAAGGATGCACAGGAATGGGGCATATTAGTTTGTCCCCTGGAATAGGGGCAGCTCAACATCATGATTCCTTTTTTCAAAGCCATTTCTTTTTTGTTGGATATCATGATTATCTTTTTCAAAGCCATTTCCTTTGGCTGGTATGGGTTTCACTATGGGCAAACCCTGATTCCCAAATATATGTTTTTGATTTCTTTCATCTTGATTTCTTTCATCGAGGAAGAGGGGATTTATTTAGAAGCACTTCCCTTCATATTAAGGGAGACAAAATGTTCGATAAATATATAATTTTGAAAATAAATGTTGAGATATGTAATGATGGATGAATTCTTGTGAATAAATAATGGAGTTTAACCTCCAAAACAAGACCAACACATCTAGACATGGAAAAGTGAACGGAGTAGAGGAAAGGAGAATATTATAACATGATTTGTGCATGAATACGAATTTAAAATACAAAGAATTATAACATGAACTAGATTTAGTGACATAGTAAATAACAGTAACATCTAACTTTAAATATATAACATAATTAATGGAAACCATTAATCGATGAAGATATGAGATCTTCAATTTTTACAATTTGGTTTATAAGCCTTCTCTTCATTAAAACCTACAACACCTTCCATAAAAATCTCTGAATATCAACGTAAATCATAAGAGAAACATGATATAGCCTAATAATCTGTATTAAACCGATTATGTACTGTCAATTGTAGTGTATTTTATCTCGTGATATAATTCAAAGGGCTTCTAACCCATTCATTCAATTTCAAAATTTGTTTCCATTGCCTTCCGTAAAAGTTGAATGGTAAAGCGATAACAAAAATTCCTTTGTCTCCGCAACAACATAGTTTTGTCACCCATTGCTAGCTTACATTAAAATAATATCAAAGAAGATTGTTAATATGGATATATACGCTCCTGATCGTAAACTTTTCATTTATAATTTCATTAGAAATATTTTAAGGACTAGCAGTATTAGAACTAACCTTGAATTGATTCGATGACTTCCGCGCTTCGGATACATAGACCTTATCCGTGAGGCTTGCCAATCTTTTTCTCCCAAAGACCCATAAGCTCATTCACAAAGCTTATTCATAGACAAAATGTTTGCAGGAGGCTCCATGTCTGATCTTGTTCAAATTTCTTGGGATCATCCTTCCAAAGCAGTTGTTAAGTTGCAACATCATCCTCAATCACAAATACAGCTGCCTTGTTCCCCAATATATTCAAATGGTTCATGATGACATGAATAAATGTAATAAATTTGTGGACAAAAATGAATGGCCCATCAAACCTTTGGCATTTTCATTTCCAAAATCACAACTTTTCCCCTTTGAGGGGTTGTAAGGTTAGTCTTGTCCCAAGCTTGGAATAAAATTCTGCCAAAATAGTTGTTGGAGATGGATGTATGAGAATGCCTTGCCTCAATTATCCAATGATTTTGGCTTTAGGTTGGTACTTACTCTTTACGGGCTCAACCCTGGCTATTTTTCAACAACATTCCCATACTCATAAGGCAAAAACCTACATGTCATCATGCAAAATACCCATTAGGGTATCAGTTTTTTCCAAAGTAGGATAAGGAGATTATATTATCGTCTGTGCATTGTTGTTTAGGAGAAGCTTCCTGGCAGCTAGTGCCAACCTCTTTAATCGACGTTGATAATATTGAATTGGTACTGTCACAATACCTATAAAATTTCATCCACCAATTAGTGCCTCCAGTAGGCTACATAATTGTCCGGAAGGTCTTGCCGGGGCATTGAATTTTTGACTGCAAAATCAATCCATCGGAATAAATTTTCGGTCATCATAACAAAGATTAATTGCAGGGATAGCGATTAGGATTTAAACAAAAATTAAGAGATTAATGAGATCCATATTTTAAATAACCTCTTTATTAAATGTTGACATTGTATATATAGAAAACCATGCTTTGATTAAAAATGTTTTTGAAAACTATGTTTTTCATATTGGTAAGTGGAATTGACATTCATTAGTCCAAATGAATTCCATATGAATTCCGTTTAGATATGGACCTTTATGTTCCCATTTGGTCATGAAAGTGGTTTTAAATCTACCCTAGAGCAAAGGAAACAAGAACCTAGTTGTGTCCATCTGGAGCAAGAGCATTTTGAAATCTATTAATAGCTACAAATTTCCTAGTTCTTAAATCTTTGTTAGCAACCATAAAATTGTCTAACTACCATAGAGGTGGTAGAAGCATCCTCACCACCTTTAGTTCTATGAAGAAAAATAATTTCTTTGTGGAAATAAATAAGTTAAGCGAAAAAATAATTTCCAAAAAAAACTTTAAAAATATTGCAAAAGGATATTGAATTTGGTTCCTCCTTTAAATTCCATGATGATGTGTAGCATGTTTCTTTCCTAATTTATTAACCTCTTCATTTACTATTTTATATTCAACCTTGAGTTAAGAAAATGTATTTATTTAATAGTTTATTAATCTCTTTTAAAGATTTCATAATTTTGAAATTTCTTTCACCATGGTACCTTCTATTGAATTATCTTAATTCTTGTTGCTATGTTTTAGTTTTATTCCTTTTAACTTCTCAATTTGTCTTCAAAAAATTGAATATAACTATATAATTAAAAACTAATCTTAATTCATTTTTTATTTTTATTTTTTAAATTTTTTATACTAAAGAGTTTCATTTTTGTTTTCAAGTCTTTTAAATTAGATGTTTTTCGGTAATTAAAATTATGTTAATAGTAATTTTTATTTTTATTTATTTTAAATATATTAGTGTGATAACTTAATTTTTTCAATTTCTATAACAAATATATTTTATATATATATATATATATATATATATATATATATATATATATATATTAATTTCCGATGAAATGTCTCTTATATTTTACAAATATTTTAATTTCATTCCAATAATTTTAAATATTTTACATTATCAATTTTACTAAGCTTGTTTTTAAATTAATATATATGTATATATATATATATATATATATTTAAATACAATAAATTAACTTTTTTTAATAACTTCCAAATAACTCTTCTTTAGAATTCTCATTCACTTTCCTTTAAAAACGATAACTCTGTTTAAACTCAATTGTCTCATTCTGCCACTGCGTGACAGTTTAGTTTTCTTTTGAACTCGATCACTCATGTTACCACAAAGCAATTGATTTCATTTAAATTTAATTTTAGAAGCTTCAACATTTAACAATGTTAAAGCATTTTATATTTTGTGTTATGAACCCGAAAAATGAACCCAACGGATGTTATTTTGCAGTGAAGTTCATAAGATCGTAGAATATGGAATTGTATTAATAAAACCGTGTACCCGGTACAGATTTACAAAGCCGTCTCGGAAGTACTATCTGCTCAATAACAAAAGGGACACATTACAATAGAGTTTGATTAATCTCAAACAACACGGACCATTACGAAGATCTCGACTAGAGATAAAGCTTTGGCTACTTAGACCACCGAAAAAGCAGTGAACATTTTTATATCTAAACATCAACAAATGTTTAAACACTGTACACACCATAGCAAGTACCAGCGGTATTTGTAAAAGCGCAATATGAATTTTCATATACATCACGCTAAATACCGGAAAAGCGATAATGTCAAAATTTGCATTGAGTTGGCGCGAAAAAAACACAAACTTTAGATGACACGAAGCTCGTTCCTGGGGATTTTCTCCCGGTGAGTTGGGGAACCTCCAATTTGTCAAGTTTCCGGTGTATTGAAAATATCATTTTTTGCGTTTTCCACGCCATTGCCATTTCTCTTTATATATTTTTTAGGTTTATCCTCACTTTTCAATTGGATCTTGAGCCGCCTGCATTGTCATTTTAAATTTTCAGCTACAAGTGCTCAAGACTTTCGGGCTTTTCACAACGGGAGGAAATTTTAGGCGAGATGGAAAAAGGGTACGTACGACTATACATCCGGGTGTGGCGGTGGGCGATGTGCATAGTGTCCCAAGAAGAAATTTGGTCTCAAGGTCCATTGAATGGTGTGTCTCATGGATCAAACACGGCTACGAGAGCCTACGATGCAGCGATGGGAAGAAGAATTGGTTGAATTCGGTGTAATCGGATGCTCGGGAGGCAATCGGTGACAGGATGTCGAATGCGGGCGGATCGAGGTTGGCAATAGTGCGGTGCATGGATGCGGATGTCAACAGTAGCGCAGATTCTGTTGAACGTATGCGTTGACGCGGCGGTCAAAGACTGCGATGGTAGATGCATTATCTTGGTTCGATTGTTTGGAGGCTATTCAATTTCGGAGGTTGCATGTACAAACAACACTGAAAAGTGTTGCATGTAAGAACGTTCAAGGTCTTGGGAATCGGTATAGATTGATTCCTTTCTTATTGAGAGGGGAGCATTGAAATTTGCAACAAGAAAGCAATGAAATTGGCATCTAGAAATAAAATCGAGAAAATGACACCCCATAAATGGCTACCATGTGAAATTTGATTTAATTATCCCTTAATTAAATTGAAAGAAAGTTATAATTTCATCTCATAACAACTTGTATCGATTAACTAAGTGAGATAGACTTAGTTAGCTCAAAAATTTCAAGTTGAAGGTCAAGGTGAGGTATGTGATATAGTTCTATTATTTTCAGGTCAGGTTACGATTGTAGCACTAGTGTGGTGTGAGTGTAATGGAATTAACTCAAATTAATTGAGTTACGATCGATTTAACTAGTTCTAACTCGTTGATGAACTAGTGAGAGGTCAATCGAATTAAATTAGATTTAATTCACAGGTAATCTGTCAAATAGCGGTCCTTCACTATTATTAACTACATGTAGCCTCAGTGCAGCGACAACCCGGTTGAGATAGAGGGTTAAAGGAGAAGATAACTGTCATGGTATTATTAATGAATTGCTCGGGCGCAATTATAAAGTCGGAGAAGGCTCATAGAGATTGTCTGCGATCAAGGAAGGTTGATTATCCTATTTAATAGGATTAGTGCTAGGGAATTGCATGAAAGCTTATTTATGGCTAAGTAGGGGTTGAAAATTGGTTAAAGTGATAGTCAATTTTACCTAAGAATTGCTAGTCAGTGTTGAGCAGGATCAGGGTGAGACAATCGGTAGAGTGCAGGATTTTCTTGGTGTGAGAAAGCATTGTATTGTTTCATGATTATTTGACTATGTACAATATATGATAGAGGGGTTTTGAGCAGTTTCTTTCCCAAAAACATCTTGTGTTGTGTGATTGATAATTTCCTTTCTCTTACTTGCATGTGATTGAGCGATCGTGTTTTATATTCCACAAATATAGTAGAAGGATTCAGTATCTTGCTTTAGTACATTGCATTATCGGATTGAATCCATTGGTATAGAGTTTCTATATAAATTCTACATGGTATCAGAGTTGTGTTAGAGATTTTCTACACGTCCTTCAAATTTTAAGTAGTTTGGTCGTTCTAAACGTCCTAGAAAATCTGACAGATTGGATTGAGGTCTGTTGAACAAGTTCAAAAAGATTCCTAGAAATTCACCTCACTTGTGTCAGTGAAATTTTAAGTAGTTTGGCCATTCTAAACATCCTTCAAATTTGAAGTAGTTTGTCCCTTCTAAACATGTTAGAAAATCTGACAGATTGTTGTGAGGTCTGTTGAACAAATTTCAAAATATTCCTGGAAATATTATGTATCTTTCATGTGCTTCAAATTTCAAAACATTTCCAAAATCTACAATCGAGAAAGCATTTCCAAGAACTACAATAGAATTAACTTAGTATCTTCATGTCCTTCAAATTCCAAAATATTACCTGTCCTCAAATTCCAAAAAGTTTCAGAAATTTGCAATCGAATTAAATTTAGTTGTTCTTGACATGCTAATTTCTCTCTCTTTTCTCTGCATGGGAATTTATCTTTGGTATCTTTCCCTCTATCTCTTTTCCCCAAAGCCATTACATGACATTTTCATTCCACCCACTGAATGTTGTGTTTTCAAGTCTAAGGAAGTAGAATTATCCTGCATCTTTCCCTATGAATTTATATTTTTATATTATTCTATCTGGATAAGTTCTACTGGTATGGAGAGTTGTGCCTCATACTTCATTTGGGTACTCTTCCTCTCAAGGCCAATTCCTAGGGATTCCGCCGTCAATTTTGTCCTCTGAATACATCATAGCCAATGGAAACTAATACCGTCGCCTTCTTGTTGGTATTGTAACTGTGGAGTGAGTTCCAATTCTTTGCATTCCAAAGGCACATCTAAAATATTGATGAAAGGTGGGAAAAGAGTCCATACCTAGAACCGCATTTGAACCGCATTTTCTTTAATTTTTGAAGATGTTAATATCTGATGGTTTGTTAAATTGGAGCTTCTTTTGGCTGATTTCATTAGCCTCCTTTGTTTGTGTCCTCAGGAAGTTAATTTTTGGCATTACATTTTTCTATGACCAATAATCATGGAAGTATTGGCCCCATAACGGCATGCTCTCGTAGTCAATAATCTTCTAGTAACTAAAATTCCCCATCATGATGTCCATGGATTCATAGAGTTATTGGTTTATATCTATTTCAACACATATATTGATACAAATGCATGTTTTCCTTGCCTCGTTTCCTCCAAAGAAATTGTAAAATCTTTCGAATAAAGTTCCCAATATGCTCTAAGATTTTGTCATCACAATACTCAAGGTAAGAAGGGTGGCTTCACCGAAAATAAGAATATGATTAATTTTTTCTTGGACCGGGTCGAACCCCAGCTTCCATTCTCAAAGAATCAATATTGTAGTGTCCCAAATCCAAGGTCCTTGAGGACTATATAGCTTATTCAAGATGAAACATTAAAAAAAATATCAATCCTCTTGCTCCAATTTGAATATCAGGTAGTCTTTTAAAGATCCCTGGCCACTACTTCATCAACTTCCCAAATCCGAAGTTATGGAAATGACCTTTCAATCCTAGCTGGCGGTATTTCCCTACTAATCTCACCCATTTTGATTCAAAGCACGCTTGCATTGCTCTGTGATAATGAAAATTTGTGTAGGTTCCAGCCATTTGATTACCGATGTTCGTCTGCAACTTACATGTTCGATAGATTGGATCAAAGGGAAACTTTGATTGAATGAGTGTTGGGCATAGAATATTATTGATTTTATTATTTCCTAACGAATTTGATCATGAATGTTAGGTGCCCTGACATCCACTTCAACCTCCTTGAAGGATTCTAACATCTTCCTCAGAGAAGCCCCATCATTCTCCTGAAATCCATCAGATCTCTAACGAGAAGGAATTTGTGAGGCCCTTTCCTCCTCCTTACCAATTAGAGACGAACCTTCTCTATCAAGCGTTTGTTATTATTTTGTTGGAACGATCTATAGAATGAGATGAAATTCCTCAGAAAAGGAATAAGAAGACATGCATCCATGTAATAACATTTTAATCCTTGCTCCTACAAAATCTCACCTCTTTCGTCTCCTCTGCCCCTTGTCCCTTCTCCATTTTCATTATATTATATTGTATACTCTACCCCTAATTCATTCTCCATTTCTCCATTTTCCTTGGATTTACATTGGATTTATATATTATACTGTATACTCTACCCTTAGTTCATTCTCCATTTTCCTTGGATTTATATATCATACTGTACACTTTACTCTTGGTTCCTTCTCCATTTTCCTTCTTATATCATATTGTACATTCTATCTCTAAATGTTTATAAATAAATCCATTGTACATTATATCTCTAAATGTTTATAAATAAATCCATTCTATCTCTAAATGTTTATAAATAAATCCAAAATATTTAAAAAAAAAACCTATTGCAATAAATCCATTGCAATATCTATTTTGATTTCTTTTCCTATTTTTAGATTTAATATCTATTTTGATTGTTTTTCCTATTTTTAGATTTATTTCAATTTGAAGCTAAAACCTTTAAACCTGAAATCTTTTGGGAACTAAATTACCTTATTGGATTTCAAGCCCTACCTTATTTTGAGATTTGAAAGTGAACCTGACCTTAACTTATTTCGATCTTTTGGGAACTAAATTACATTATTGGATTTCAAGCCCTACATTATTTTGAGATTTGAAAGTGACCTGACCTTGACTTATTTTGATTTTTTTTTTACTTATTTCAAAATATTCCCTTATTTTTGAGATAGATTTGAACCTGAACCTGAACCTGAACTAAATTATCTTATTGGATTTCAAGCCCTACCTTATTTTGAGATTTGAAAGTGAACATGACCTTGACTTATTTCGATTTTTTTTTACTTATTTCAAAATATTCCCTTGATTTTGAGATAGATTTGAACTTGAACCTGACCTTTGACCTTTTTCTTACCTTGCCCTTTTTCCCTGATTTTGACTTCTTACTTATTTCAAATTTTCTTCCTTGATTTTGATTTTTTCCTTTTTCAAAATTTTCTTTTTAATTTTGACTCGAACCTGATCCTTCTTCAAATTTTCTTTCGAATTTTGACCCGAACCTGATCGACTTCTTTTCCTATTTCAATTTTTCTTTCCGATTTTGACCAGAAACTGATTGATTTGATTTTTTTTTCCTATTTCAAGTTTTCTTTCTGATTTTGAAATGGAACTGATCGACTCATTTTTCCTATGTTGATTTTTTTCTAATATCAACTTGAACCCACATTTTTGTTCTTGGTTTTGAGATACCATTTCAAAGAATTTTTTTTCCTATTTTGACTTTTTTCTAATATCGACTTGAACCCACTTTTTTCTTTGAAAATTTGAAGTTGACTTTGAGTTTAATTTTTTTATTTGAAATACATTTTTTACGATTTTTTTTGGATCTAGAAGTACGGTTTTTGGACGATAATTTAGCGATCTATCTTCTCTTATACATTTTTATCATTTCAAAAAAAATTCAAAAGCAATCCCTACCAAGGCAATGGATTAACAAGGTGACAATCATCCGAGAGAATGATCAGCCACACTGGGACTAAGACATGGTCCAGACTTCTACGAGAGGCAGCGTGGGGCATTTGCACAATGGGCAGAAGCCTAACGGAGCAAGACAGTGAGATATATATTGTGTTCGATGAATACTTGGTGATCTTGACCTTGTGAACCTAAGGCCTTATAGGAAAAGGTTTCTGGGAAAACCAAATCAGACTTGTGGTAGAAACTGACCTTGAGCTTTTGAAGCTAAGACCTTTTTAAATAAAGGTTCTACAAAAAACCGAGACACGTGGTAGAGGGAAAACTGTGATAGAGACTAAACCCAGCACAAAGATCTATAATGAACTAACCTTCATCCTGTGATAAAGGAAGGCCAAACCAACCTGCAATGTGTGAAATGTGTGATAGAGGGAGGCTAAACCCAAACTAACTGATCTACCCCTATCCGACACTACACGAAACCATGACACTACATAAACCAACCTGTGTAACACTAGATAAACAAATTTCACCTCACAAAAGTAAACAATGTTTTAGCCTCATAGAAGTAAACATTTTTTTCCTCATAATGATACTCGCTCACAAAAGTAAACACTACATAAACAAATTTCACAAATTAGCCTCATAGAAGCAAGTACACACCTCTTAGCCTATAACAATAAGCCACAAATCCACATCCGCATATACCAGAGTATATTAACAAAAAGGAATAAAATCCAGCCCATAAAATGAATGAAAAAAAATACAGCTTACTAAAGTTTACACAAAAATTGAATCTGTTACCAGGGTGCATATGCATGACTATTTAATAAAATATGCTGCATTGAAGTGAAAAGGGGAGCCTTCTTTTTGAATCATCTGCGTCCATAACCACTTGAAAGGAGAACTTTCTTTCCGAGTCAACTGCGTTCACTATCACTTGACCATGACTTTTACGGTAGATTTTCCAACTAAAAAAATCTTCCATGTACAAACCATTGGAATCATTCAAATGATGATGATTATTAAAAAAAATACACTGGGGATTGTAGGTTGGAAGACAATAACAGGAGAGAATTGTATGTTGGAAGACAATAACAGGAGAGAGAAAGGGAGATGGCAGATTTTACAATCTTCGAAGATATTTTAAAAGTCGTAGAGGGCACAAGATAAGTGTGTAGGTAGGCGTATTTGAATGTTAGAGCAGATTTTAGAGTGCCTAAAGTTATTCTAAGAACTTGGAAAGGTTGCATAATAGTTAGGGTTACAAGATAGATAAGGTTATTTGGCTATTTAGTTGGTAAAAATTGTTCCAAGGTAAGTGCGTTAATACACACAACATACATATCTCCTCCAAAGAATGTGGAAAAAAAATGAAGTTGTCCCACTAGTAACCTATATCTTGTCTCACACAGGCAGGGGAAAGTCATATTTACCCAGCAACCACTCAACTATTTCATTGTATTAGTATGATAGTATTGATAGAACACACCAGTGTTATATGTGTATAATAGTATCAATAAAAGATACAAGACTCTCAGTGTCATTCCCTCCCTTGCCAAGGTGACTGTCCTTTCCCCATGGAGTTGGGTCATGGTATGGAAGAACAAACAACTTGGACAGGAGTGATTAAACATTGATAATGATTCACTACCATTAATTTTGGGTTTGGGGTTATGCATCTGAAATTTCATACTAAATGATTCATCATTTTAAACAAATAATAGAATTAGAAGAGCAAGTGAAGCCCTTCTTTGATTGATTCCAATGGTTTGTGCATGGAAGATATTTTTTCTTACACCTTCATTCTCCAATCAATTTACGTTCTCGCTCTGCTACTTCTCCAATCAGCTTCATTCTCACGTTCTCGCTCTGCTACTTCATTACAGCTTCATTCTCTAGTCTGGTCACATTCTCTCTTTGCTACTTCATTACAGCTTCACCCTCGAATTTGTTCACGTTCTTGCTCTGCTCCTTCATAACATGCCATGTTTCTTCGAAAGTATGATTTGTTTTTCTCTTCATTTTCCTCGCTCGCCAAGTATGATTTGTTTTTCTCTTCATTTTCATCGTTCGCCAAGTATGATTTGTTTTTCTCTTCGTTTTCGTCACTCGCCTGAAATACCTAATGAAAATAAGCGCCAATTGTCTTTAATGCAATTCTGTCAACCTCAATATTAGTCCTGAATGGAATCATGCCAATTAGTCGGTAAAATTAGCAATTGTTCTGGCTGAATAAGTTATTCATTTGGTAAATGACATCTGGTATGTGAGTGCTTACCAAGTATGTGAAAAATCGACGAGTGTCCACAGGTAATAATAAAATATTAAAGGCTCGTTCAAAGCTGCAGTTGATTAAGATAGATATAACCACGCCATGCTTCATTGACGTGTCATTTCCAACACTCTTGCAGCGAAATGGTCTAGCAATTTGTTTTTTTTTTAATATGTTTTTTTCATAATTTGTTTTTTTGTTTTTACATTGTGTGGCTGGTCCAAATTATTGAAATGACAGGTTGTACATCGGAAAATTCTCACATACGCGATGTTCTAACTTTTACGTACAGAACAAGTCATTTCAATATTACCAGAACATCATCCTAAGGATTGCATAATTTTTGGCTCCCTTCATCATAGTCGGAGGCAGAATTTGTATCGTGCATAGCTTGATCCTTTACAAAGCCTATTAAGGTGTAATGGTTTTTAAACATGTTTTTTTTTTAACAAGAACGGGTATGGTATATTAATTTTCTGGCCGAGGCTGAAACTCGGAAAAATTACATTCGATTACATGTGGATACCAGATTTTAGAGGGGGTTCCATTCAAACAAAATTCCCCTACTCTACTTGTTGCATTCAGTCTGCCTATTTCCCAAAGACTTACATATCTCCTAATACAAACAAATTGTAGTAGTAAAAAACTGTAATACATGGCAAAAAGAGAAGAGTTGGCTAAGGCAGAGGGTCACAATAATCTTCTTCATCATAGTGAAGGAAACCCAGCTGAAGGGGGACAGT
Source organism: Pinus albicaulis (assembly GCA_034641835.2). Lineage (NCBI taxonomy): Eukaryota > Viridiplantae > Streptophyta > Pinopsida > Pinales > Pinaceae > Pinus > Pinus albicaulis. Next base: position 30,303 of record JAXQQM020063530.1, read on the forward strand.
GGTGTTGGCTTCTTGGTCAGTATCTTTGTTATTAATCCAGAGAACATGAAAGAACTGAAGACTTTCAAAGGTATGGGCAAGCTTCCTAATGTGAGTTAGCAGCCCATGCAGTCGAAGGTCCTTGGGTGTCATCATTGTCACCATATGGCCAATAATTATTTGGGAATATCCAATATTACGTGCTTTCCTAATTCCCTGCTTATTTAGCTGCTTCAATCCTTGAAGGAGAACCAACGCTTCTGCATGATTATTGGAGGTGGTCCCCAGGCCCCAAGCAAAATGGGAAATTATGTGGTCCGAGGGGATCCATATTACACCACCAGCACCAACCAGCCCCGGGTTTCCTTTAGCGGCCCCATCGAAGAGCAGAGAATGAATGTATGCACTCTTTATCCAATTCTAGAATTCTTCCTCCTCCAATCTTATTTTCCAACAAGCTTTATTTTTTGGTGATTCTTGGGTGCTAGGAATTATCAGATTTAGTTGTTGACACCATTCCCTGCTTTGCTGGTTCGGATTGTTGTTCTTCTGCTGATTTATTTTTATTTGCATAATTTCTTTAAATAGGCTTTTGACCTACGCTGCAATTTGTTTTTGTTTTAAATATTTTTCTTGGAAAATCCGGCAATTGCGTTCCAACCAGATTTTCTAGCAGATGATCTTGGGGATGATCAACCATTCTTCGTAGGGTCGTCCTTTCCCAGTGAAAGGAAAAAAAGAGCTCCAATTTTGACAACATATCTCTAATGGTATTTGGAGGAGCGAGGTTGTTGTTCCAGGTAGCGAGAGTTTCTTGCTAGATGTCCTAGGCAAATTGGCAATTTAATAAGATGTGGTTGGAGGATTCATCGTGCTGCATGCAAAGCGGGCACCGAGATGGGTCGTGAATGCCACGACGCTGGAGATTTTTGGTCGTAATAATGCTATTGTGGCCCAAATTCCATGTGAAAATATCAATTTTTGGGATGCTTTTAATGTTCCAAACACCTTTCCAGACAACGGGGTTACTGGGAGCCGAGGGGATAGATTTGATACATCTGTAGCCCTGGGCAACAGTGTACAACTTGAAGAAGATCCCTAGCCTCTGCTATCTTTTTTCCTTGCATTTAGTGGAGCTTTCCCAGCAAACGTAGACATTAATTTTCCCCAAGAATTTTTTGAATGGAGAGGGATCACTGGTTTCTGCCACCCTGCCCAGCTGTTATTTTCCCATTCAGACATATCCCAAATTGTGCTAGTCCCATTTGAATCCATCCAACCTTTGAGCTGTTGAAGGTCTGGGTCTTCCCCAATAGCCAGGCTATTCATAATTTTGTCCTCCCATAAGTTTATACATTTTCCGTTTCCCGGGATCCAGTATAGATGATCCCGCAGAAGTGGAAGGGCACGCATGCACATCTTGTGGATTAGGGAGCCCTGCCGATGCTCACAGAAGTTTTCCAGGCTTCGCAGGCACCTCCCCATGAATTATTTTTTCCACAGTGCCTTTTGGGCCCATCCCGGGTTTCTAGCAACTTTCTGCCACAGTGTCTTGGCCCCCAATGCAATGTTGTGCTCCTTAATTTCTTTGAAGGAGGCCTCCTTCCATTAGCGGCCTAGAAATTTTGTCCCAACTGACCAACGAGAGCTTCTTCTCATTATCCTTCCCTCCCCTCCAGAAGAAAGAGCGAATGAGCTGCTCCATCTTGCAAAGGATGCCAACCGGAGCCAAAAGAACAGAATACTGATAGATAGGGAGACTATTGAAAACATATTTAATGAGGATAGTCTTACCTGCCAAATTGAGCTATGAAGCGCCCCATGATTGCATTTTGGATATGAATTTGTCCAACAAAGGTTCCCAATTTCTTCTTGTTGAACATCTTTGGAAAACCGGAAAACCAAGATATTTGAAAGAGCCCCATTTCGTGGAGCCTTTAAATCCTAGACTGCGGGAAATCGCAATTAGATCAGCAGGAGTCAAATTCCAAGCATAAATGAAGCATTTGTCTTTGTTGAGCATGATTCCAGAGTTATTACTGTAGTTTTCCAGCTCCGCCTTGAAATAGGAGGCCAAGATGGGGGAAGCACCCCCGAGAAAAATGGAATCATCTGTGAAAAGAGCATGATTGACTTCCCGAACTCCCCTAGTTATTCTTAGGGCCATAATATCTTGATCTATTCTTATTTTTTCAAGCATGAAGCTGAGGACAAAGGCTTGGATGAAAAGAGGAGAGGGGACAAAGGACATCCCTCCCTAACTCCCCGACTGGCCTTAAAGAAATTCGCAGCGCGGCCATTGACAAGGGGTGCAATCCAAGGTTCCATTATGCAGGATTTGACCCAGTTGATGAACCGAGAATCAAAATCGAACTGTTGCATAACCCCAAAAAGGAGCTTGTGCCTTACACGATTAAAGGCACTAGCCAGATCCAACTTTACAGCCATGCCTTTTTCTTTGTTTTAAATGCTGGAGTGCATTGCTTCTTGGACCAAGATGAAATTGTCTGTAATCAATCTGCCTTTGACAAATCCCCCTTGATTGACAGGGATAATTTCAGGGAGGAGACCTTTCAATCTATCATCCATGACTTTTGTTATAAGCTTGTAGCCAATATTGCAGAGTGAGATTGGCTGAAACCGATTGAAAGAGTTGGCACCCTTCTCTTTAGGGATAAGGGCCAGAAAGGCCGAATTAGTGCTCCTACCAAGGTTATGGAAAGTCTAAGATTTCAGGATCATCTTGTGCAGATCTTTCTTGATAATATTCCAACATGTTTTGATAGAGTGGCCAGTGAATCCGTCTGGTCCGGTTGCTTTATCTAGCTCCATGTTATCAAGGGCATGCTTGATGTCATTTATAGATATAGGAGCTTTCATCATCAAGTTCATCTCCTCATCGACCTTTTGGGGGACAAGGTTCAGCAAATTTGGGCATAGATTTGCATGCTTATCCTCTGTATACAGCTCCTTAAAGTGTTGATGAGAAGTTGTTGGGCTTGTCCTACAGAATTTATTTCTTTTATGAAGTTGAAGCTCTTTCTGGCCTGTGTTTGCTTGTGGAAGAAGGAAGTGTTTCTGTCTCCGGCCTGGAGCCAAAGACTATGGGACTTGAGCCTCCAGTATTCTTCTTCCTGGATACAAGTCTTATGGAAATTTTCTTGGAGTTCTTCTTCCTAGGTTAGACTGTCCCTTGATATGTCCATGTCTTCCATCTGCTTTTGATGACTTTCAAGTTTGTCCTAAGCCTCCTTCCTAGCTGCAGATGGGGAAGGGAGTCCCTTGACCCAATCTTTGAGGGGCCTTTTTACCCTCCCTAGTTTTTCTTCCCATAAAAAAAATGGGGAACCATTGACAGGGGGCTTCGAGGCATCCTCAACTATCCCCAAGAAATCGGATTGCTGGACCCAAAGGGGGCTGAAGCGGAATGGAATAGGCCCCAGATTCAAAAGCGGCTTCATCTCAAGTTGGATAGGCCTATGATCAGAGATCGAAGAGGGGATGATAGAAGAACTAAATTCAAGACCAAGAAGAAGGAAAGAGCTTTGAATAAGAAAACGATCTAACCTTGCTGCTATGTGGCCCGACCCCGCTCTTCTGTTTGTCCATGTATATTTTCCTTTGACAGGCTTGATGTCAAGAAGGTCCCAGTCCTGAATAAGATATTCCACCCATTCCCTGGCAGGGTCCCTTACTGTACAACCCCCATGCTTTTCATCCTTGCATAGAGTTATGTTCATGTCCCCAGCAAGAATGACATTTTCCATCGGTAGCTCAGAGGCTAAATCACAAATGGTGTCCCAACAGCTCTATTTATCTGCCAAGATGGTTGGAGCGTAAATATTAATGAGATGAAGTATGTTCTTAGTTTGCAAATGTTGAAGCTGAATTAGAATCTAGTTTGTGGATGTTTTAACCAATATTTCTTTAAAGGAGGTAATGTCCCATAAAACTCCTAGACCCCCTAACGCTCCTCTAAAGGAGACAACTATGCTTCCGCCCTTACCAAAAAAATTGTTTACTTTTTTGGAGGAAGTATCCTTCCTCCATTTTGGTCTCCTGGATGAGAAGAATGTTAGGCTTTTCCAGTCTTTCTAGACCTTTCATTGCTTCCATTTTTTGGTTGCTCCCCATCCCTCTACAGCCCTAGGAGACGATCTTTATTACTTTATTTTTTGGGCTAAAGGGGCTCCCTTAGGGTCCTGGCTTTGATTCTTGCTTGGCTTGTGGCTTTTAGCCAGCATCTTCTCTAGGGTCGGCTAACTGCCTAATAGATTTTCCCTGTAGGTTTCTTTCTCCAGCTTCTCTTTGAGGGATTTCCTCCCCCCTAGTGGATCTTCTAAAAGAGGACTAGGATTCCCCTATTTCTCCCTCTTCCTCTGATTCCTCTGAATCGAGGTCTTCATCCTCCAACCCTATTTATTTCTCTTTTTGAATTTCGCTTTGGTTCTCACTATATTTAGGGGAGCCTAAGGCTTCCTGCGTGGGAGGGCCCTTTTCTGCATTCTTTGGGTTAGCCTCTTAATCTCCCTCAGTTCTCGAGCTCAGAGCAGCGAAGCTGTTCTCATCATCGTTCGAACCAATCACGGGTATGGAGGCATTTCCCAAAGGGTCAGAGCTACTTTTCCCCTTATCAACTCGCTGCCTATTTGGCCCTGGCCTGGAGGCAGGTTTGGATTTTTTTACTGGCTGTCATTCTGCTTCTTTCTCTTTCTCTGGGGTCGCATTCTTGGGACAACTTTTGGCAAAATTTCCATATTCGTGCCATGCGCGACACTTGAATGGCAGTTGTTCATAGTCAATATTTTGAATGTGGGACCAATTCCCAACTGTGAGCTTGATGGCTTTAGGCAGCCCAACTTCCAGGTCGACTTCCACACATATTCTAGCACAATCATATTTTTCATTCTTGCAGGATCTATCAATAAATTTCCCAATGGAATTCCCAATTTGAATTAGGGAGTCCCAGTTCCAACAGTGCACTGGAAGATTTGGGAGTCTAACCCAAACTGGGACAGTGGAGGGGACATCGACCAAAGGATCAAAATAAGGGGTCCAATGATTTAGGTACAAGCCCTGCGGACCCATGAAGTATGGTCCATTTCTAAAGATGAGTTCCTTGTCCTCCTTTGAATTAAACTCGAATAGGAAGTAGCCATGCCCCAGAAAGTAAGATGTGACATTGTTCTTGATGAGTGGCTCCCAATTTCTATTTACCTAAGCGTCCATAGTCTTTGGAGATGGCCATAAACCTGTAAACTGCCCTATCAGTGCTCGTTCCGCGAGAGAGAGGCCCACCTTCAAAGGTCCCTCAAGTGTAAGAGAAACCTCAGGGATTTCATCTAGTTTCTTCACAAACTTGGATGCCTGTTGTGTCAGCTTCTTCTTCTGAGAGGCGATCAACAGGCAGAAAACCTCCACCTCAGGAGGATGGGGTGGATGGGCGCCCTAAGAGGCCGCCACTAGTCGACCTAAGTGGGGTAGACATGGAAGAGCCCTAGCGGGAGCAGACGGGCGGCGACGGTGGCATCAGAAGCGAGATCGCAGCAGTGACCCAAGTAGGCAATGTCTCGACAAGAATCAGCGCGGCGCGCAAAGGATCCGCAGTAGAGCCAACGAGACGACAGCGAGCCAAGGGAAACCCCAGCTAGTGTTTCTTTTTAAACTTGTTTTAAGATTTTTAAAAGATGCATTAAAAAAAAAGTGATATTATTTTTTTATAATTTTTTTTTAATAATATGTTTTTAATGTATAATTAAATTTAGCAATGTGAAAAATCTTTACAATACAATTTACACACTTAAAATTTATTATTTCAACAAATATGCTGATAAAATTGAAAAACATAAAAATAAAAATTATAACTATTTTTTAAAGGTTTTTATTAAATTATTATATGAAAATTATTTTTAAAAAAATGGTTTCCTCATTCTAAGTTTATCTCTCTATAAACGTACACAATTGAAAGGACTTAGATACCGCCCCAACTTTCCCATATTTTATAGATAATATTTCTTTTAATAAAAATAATTATTTTACTTAAAATAATTATAAATATTTTATATAGCTTAGCTTAACTAGCTTGTTTTTTGCCTTGAAAATCATGGAAATTCAGGCAAAATTTTAATAAAATCCAGTAGAGATTTTTGAAAATCCAAGTTGCATATGTCAAACTTTAAGATTTTGGGCATTCAAGAGGTTTTTTATGGTGTTGAATCCATTTCCACCATTAAAAAAAAAAAAAAACCTGATTCAAACACTACTACTACAAGATTTCCTGAAATTTTTTTACTAGGATTCCCACCACTTGTGACCATCTGGAAAATTCCTCCGCCTCGAAAGCCTTCTCCTTTCATATATGAATGATGATAATTAATGTCCAAACATATTTATTATTTTAAAATTTAAAAATTTTTAAAAATAATTAAAATTTATAACATTGAAAAACATAAAGATTACAATTAAATATAAAATATAATGGTATATAATAATAAATTATATTATAATCTTGGAGAATCCTTGCGATAACAAATTTATCGCTTTGCAGCTCCCGCGCTGCACCTGCCTTGACTGCGTGAACACTAACGTTGTTTCCCCAGCCGCCATGGATGCAGGAGGGGGATCCGACCCCCTTCCACCCCCACCAGAAGTGATCGCCTTCAGGAAGCTAGTTACAGGAGGCAACAAGAGGCCATTAACTAAATCACAACAGACGTTTGTGAAAAATCTTGACAGTATCCCTTCAATGGTGCTGCCAGTAGAAGAAACTTGCATATCCGCTCTAAGCCTAGCTGAAAGAGGGCTTATTGGTCAGTTCACCGGCTTCTGGCCTTCCTCCAAAGTTGTGGAGGATTGGGTGCAGAGGAACTAGACTCCCCTTATCTTGAAAGGTATTAAAAGTCATTTCGTAGGGAAAGGATTCTTTGTATTTGTTTTTGAGAACGCAGAAGACAAAAGCCTCGTATTAAAAAATGGGCCATAATTCATGGGGCCTTAAGCAGTATACCTAAATAAATGGACGCCCGATTTCGAACCTACTCAAGACGTGCCTTCTGCTGTCCCAGTGTGGGTACGTCTTCCCCACCTTCCTCTGCATTGTCAGAACCAAAAATCCCTGCAAACCATCGGCAACACGCTTGGAAGATACATCGATCAAGTGATGAGAAAATATCAATATTCCTTTGCACACATATGCGTTGAGGTGGACCTGGAAGTTGGGCTACCAGAAGCCATAAAACTAACAGTCGCAAATTGGACCCACATCCAGGAATTGGACTATGAAAAACTATCGTTTAAATGTCGGCATTGTCATGGCTACGGCCATTTTGCAAGGCACTGCAAAAAAAATGGCCGTCGAAGAAAGTGAAAATTCGAAAGCATAACAATGGACCACAGTGCATAAAACAACCCCATCAAAGACTTGAGGAAAAGGGGTAGCAAAAGTGAACAAATCCCCACCATTTGGGCAAGATCATGGGGTTGGGAGCTCCATCCCCTCACTGATCGCAGGCAAGCTAAACGAAGAGGTTAATAATGCAGTAGAAACAAATAAGGACAGCAACGAACAGCCCAAGCTTCCATCCATTGGAAAAGACAACGAAGAAGAAGGGCATCCTGAAGTAACCCCTGAAATCTCCTCTTCTCCCTCATATGTAGACATAGCCAGAAAGAAGATAGCAGATTCTCCCAGTTCCTCAGAGGATGAGACCTTTGAAAGGCCTACCAAAAGAGCCAACATAAAGTCCCATAAAGAAGCAAGGGAGGAAGAGGAAGAAAGACAAAAAACACAAGGAAGCCAACCCACAGTCGAGATGTCCATTGGAAGGAGCACTAGAACAAGGCCTCCAAAGGGATGAGCTCCAAACACCTCCAATATTAAGTAATGTGTCTAGTCTCTTAGAACTACACAGGCTTGGGGAACCCTTCAAAGGCTGAAGTTGTCAAGGATATATTGAAATCAGAACCTACAGATATCCTCATGCTCCAAGAGACTAAAATTGAAGGGGAAACCCTTCTTGAGATCAACAAAAAGAAATGGCAGAAGAATGCAGGTAAAGAAGTAAGTTAAAGGGGCTCCTCAAGAGGAATTTCCACCTTGTGGAAGGAGGACCAATTTTAACTTGTCAACTCCTTCGAGACTCAACATTGGATTTTCACCAAGCTAAGGAATAGAGCAAGTAAGTTATCCCTCGCTCTTTTCAATCTTTATGTTTCGGTAATGTGTGCAGAGAAGAAAGAATGCTGGAAAACTCTAAATGATTTTTTAGAACTCCACTCTCCAAATAATATCATCATACCCAGAGACCTTAACATAGTATTGAATATAAAATAAAAAAGAGGAGGAAGTAGTAGCAAGGATCAAATGCTCTGTGTGGTTGAAGACCTAGTCCTCCAATGGGACCTCATGGACTTCAAACCAAAGAAATGATTATACACTTGGTCCAATAACAGAACAGGGGAAAAGCACATTTTGGCCAGATTGGAAAAATTTCTTGTCCAGAGCTCAATGTTATTGGAAATGAGGCTCATCTCCTCAAAAATTCTTCCCAAGCTTACCTCAGATCATAAGCCCATTCTTCTTCTGCTGGAAGAGGAAGAAAACTTGGGCCCAATTTCGTTTATGTTCAGTCCTCTATGGAGTAGTAAAAATGGATTCCTTGATACAATTTGAATGGCTTGGTCCACCTCTGTCTCTGGCTCCCCTATTTATGTGTGGGAACAAAGGTTAAAGGCCACAAAGAAAACACTTAAGGAGTGGAGCAAAAAGCCTTCTATCACTCCTAACAGTCAAAGAAAGGAAGCAGTGCAACAGTTGGAAGATCTACATATGGAAATGGACACCAAAGACATCACCTCTGCAGAACTGGCAAAAGAACAAATTGCCCAATGCAACTCTTATCGCTCTTTCCACAATGAAGAGGACTATTGGAGAATCAAGTCACACAGTCTATGGTTGAAATCTAGAGATAGAAACTCCTCTTATTTCCATCGCCAATTCAGAGCCCGCCTCTACCGCAACCACATCTCGAAAATTACTACCTCTGAAGGGGTGATCTGCAAAGGCAATGATCAAATTAAATTTGATGCAGCCTCTGATTTCCAAACCCTATACATCAAAGGAATGAAGGCAACAAAGAGGACATCTTAGAATTTCTTAGCATTAACATACCCTTATTGGTAAACAGAGATGACAATATTGGGCTCACAAAAAAAATCTCTGAGGAAGAAATCAACAATGTTATATGGTCCATGGAACTTGATAAAGCCCTTGGACCCAATGTTCTCAATCCACTTCTACAGGATCTGTTGGGACATCATCAAAGTCGACTTGGTAAGAATGGTTAAAGGATTTCTGCAAAAAGAAAAGGTGGGGGGCAACACCAACACTACCTTCCTTGCATTAATTCCGAAAGAAACAAATCTTGGCACGTTTGGAAGGTTCAAGCCCATCTCCCTTTGTAATTCCTCATATAAAATCATTGCTAAACTCCTTACCAATATAATTAAACCGCTCCTCGGAAGCCTCATCTCCATATCGCAAGGGGGGTTTGTCAAAGGCAGACATATATTGGATAATGTCATTCAAGTACAGGAAACCATGAACTCCAACAATCAAAGGAAGGAGAAAGGTATGTTGGTCAAGCTGGATATGGCTAATGCCTTTGATAGGGTCAATTTTTCCTTTCTCTACAGGGTCCTTGTCTCCTATGGGTTTTCCCATGACTTTGTCAATTTGATCAAAGCTTTCACTGACAAGCCTTGGATAGCTCCGTCTGTTAATGGGAGACCAACCAACTACTTTCAAGCCATGAGGGGATTGAGGCAAGGCTGCCCTCTCTCCCCTTTCCCATGCATCCTCATGGCTGATTCGCTCAGTAGGAAGTTGAATATGGAAAAGGTTGCAGGGACTGCTCCTGGCCTTCAAATTATGAATAGGATGGAGTCAATCAACCACACCCTCTTTGTAGATGATTCCTTGTTGTTGGGCAGAGTCTCCAGCATAATTTCCACCTCCTTTAAAGCCACCCTCCAAGGCTATTCTCTAGAGCATCCCGGGATTCACAGGATATGCCATATGGGAAAAAATAAATTATCTCAGACTGCCAATAACGCTTGGAATCAACAGAGGTTCTCTGTGGGGCGGAGTGATCAACAAAATAAAAAATATATATATAATCCTAGGGAGGCCAATGGCTCACGCATGGAGGAAAACTCACACTGATAACTTCCATGCTCTCTTCTCTCCCAATTTACCAGACTTCTTTCCTAATGGCACCCAAATCCATTTCTGAGCAAATCTCCAAGTTGTTGCGCGATTTTCTCAGGAACGGGGGAAAAGGGAATCAACGCAAGTTTCATTTAGTCAAATGGGGGACAATGAAATGCTTAATTCATGATGGAGGACTCCAAATCCGAAACCCTGCTCATGCCAATATCACCCCCGGATGTAAAATTCTCTGGAAAATCCACGATGGACCCAATCATCCTGTCAGCAACATACTAAGGAAAAAATATATAAAAGGCGCAACCCTTAGGCATCTACAGGCGGACAACAAAAATAAATGTACGCAGATTTGAAATTTATGCAAGAAAGGCATCGATTTCTTCCAGACTCACCTTTATCGAATCCTTGACAATGGGAAAAAAGTTAAATTGTGGACAGACATCATAATGGGCCATCCGCCTCTTGTAAATTCTGCTGCCCTCACTGAGATTCAGGAATGGATGATAGAAGGAGGAATCCAAACAGTTTATGATATTTCAGAGTGGGATGAGACAAGAATCTGGATTTCTTGAGGCTTCCCCAATATCTTAGAGCACTTGTTACAACAATTAGAAATTCTTAAAACAGAGTTAAGGGACGCTGCCCCGGTTCATAAGCTTGCAGATGATTCTTGGGGTTGGAGCTCCTTTGGTACCTATTCTACTGCTAGGGGTTTTGTTCTTCTGCAACCACAACGTGAAAGATCTCTTCCAGCCAGCTTTTGGCTCCAGGTATGGGATCCCATGGGCCTCCCCAAAATAAACTTTCTCTTCTAGACGCTAATGCATAAAAATATCTTAACGGGTGAAAATCTATTGAAAGGAAGTATTATGCCCTCTGTAGAAATGCTCTTGAAACCTCAAACCACCTCTCTGTGGATTTCCCTTTCGCTAATGAAGTCTGGACCCTTACCCTTCAAGGTCTTAACGCTATTGTCCCTTCCCAAATCTCAATGGTGGATCTATTTTCCTCATGGAAGGAGCATTACCCTCAGGCCATCTCCAACAAGGTCCTTTGGGCCCGGGTTTGGCACACCATCCCCAAGTACGTCTGTTGGAAAATATGGCTTGCCAGGACTGATCAGATCTTCAACAACTCTTCTTGGCCCCCTCCACTGTAGTTGCCAAATCCAAATGCCTTCTCTTTGAAACTCTGAGCAATCAAACCCTCAAGCCTGACACCTCTCTACTCCTCGAGGAAAATAAATGGTTTGGGACCTTCGTCTTCCGGGACAGAATTCAAAGCGCAGTCAAACCCCCATCCAATCGTGAGTGGAGGTTAAGGGACACAAATGAAATATTTCAAAGCTGGTGGAGGAAGCAGGGTAAAGCAACGATTTTATTTGATGGAGCCTCCAAAGGAAACCCTGGGACAATGGGTGTTGGAGGCATCATTTACTCATCGGACGACACAAGAAGAGACAGTTTCAGCTGGGGTCTATGGCAGCAAACAAACAACCAAGAAGAAATCCTAGGACTGTTAAAATCATGTCAAATCTCCCGAGAGAAAGGCATCAAAGAACTGCAAGCCTTTGGAGACTGAAATTTTGATAAAAAAAAGTTACATTCGAAAGACCAGTTCAATGATGTTGTCATAAATAAGATCTTCCATAGGCTGAAATACATCTTATTGGACTTCTCTTCTTTCAAATGCTTCCACATTCTCAGAGACTCAAACAAAGAAGCTGACAGTTATGCAAACAAACACTGCCTTCTCTCTCATGGTGATCTCAGCATAAATGATGGAAATCATTCACAAATTTGCATCCTGTAAATGGTTGTCCATCTTGTAATAGGAAGCTTGTCAGTAGTCTTGTATTGATGGTTGATTTGGCCCCGACCCAACCTAAATTATTTATTAAATACAAAATCTTAACCGTTTCAGTTAAAAAAATAAAAAATAAAATAAAATTATATTATTGAAATTTTTTGCATTTGAATATATTTTTTAAAATTTTTTTTATTGTCTTGTGATTTGAAGATTTGGAGTTCCTTGTAGATAAAATGTGGGATACTGGAAAAAATAAATAAATATAATTTATAATAATAAAGTAAAAATAATAATAATTTATATTTGAGAGTGTAAATTTTTGTGATCCATATCTAATTTATATCCAAAAATCACACTATTATTATTAATATTAATGAAGATAAATATTAAGAGAATAAAATATTATTAAACTTAGTCAATCTAGTTAGAAATAAATACTAAAATAATTAAATTAGATAAAAAAATAATAATAAAATTAGTAAAACTAAAATAGTAAAAATAAAAATAAAAATAACAATTAGTTAACCAATTTTAATAAAATAATTATAAAACAAAATAAAATAATTTATATGTTAAGTGTAAATTTTTAGTATGAATAAATAAAATAATATAAAGATAATGAAAGTAAAATAAATAAATGTTATTTTTATGGTAAACAAACTTAAAAAATATCATAATAATAATAAAATATATCTAAATCAATAAAGGTAGGTGTGATTCATATCATACCCCTTTTTTTCTTAATAAAAAGTTTTTAAGTTTCACTTTCCAAACTATTTTAATGTGATTTATCCATAGAATTAAATCAAAATAAATCCTTCATGTGTTATGTATGGTTGTAATAGACAATATTATAGCAATATGATTATTGCGCAATTTATAACACTCATTGCGAATTAAAAACTACTTTGTTCTTTCAAATTTGGAAACTAGCACATTTATAATTTGGCATCAACGTCTTTGTGTTGTTTTATTCTTTGTGTATCAAAAAGCACGTTGTTAGAAGGTAAGGTAGAGTATTGTGTATGATAAATAAAGCTACCACGCATGTTTACTAATCTGCTTACTAACTATAACATAACTTTAGAAAAAAAAAAAAAAAAAATTTGTAAGTTGCTTGAAAGATGTTTATATTTATAAGCTAAAGATGGAATTGAAGGTGAGTTGGTTAGAATGTGAATGTACGAGATTCAAGTATGGAAACCCATCTCACTCGACTAAAGGATGGTAAAGTAACATTCTATGGAATGAAAAATCTCGATTGATATGGCACTACATTCACCCATTCAATTTTTGAGGTGACTTGTGTCATTAATGGGTTGTGTAAATGTTTAAATCATGCTATTATAATAATTAATAATTATGGGGAAATTATCTTTTGCCCTAGAGGAATTATAGAAATATCATATTGAGTAGGGTTTTGGATCAATCTCTAGTAATCAAGCTTTTCATTCTTCCTCTCTTCTCTCTTTCAGTTTATCTCTATCTCTCTCTTGTCACTTCTCATATCTATCCAACTCTATCACTCTATGTCTTTATTCCTCCATCCCATATATATCTAGAGTTAATATATCTCATGATATATTAATATATATAATAATATTGATCCAAGTGGATATTGGTGGCCATAATTTTTTAGTTTCGGCACAACTTACTATTTTTAGCAGTTTTTCAGGCCGAACTTCCGTAGCCGTTTTGAGGCCCTTAATAATGTAACTTACGAGGTATGGTACGCGTCAAATAGAGATCGTATGCCAAAGTTACGTCCTCGGGAAGTTGAAACACCAATTTACCCAAATGGGGCCCATAGTTTTAGCGCTTAATCTCCTAGAGTTAGGGTTTTTGATGTTTAGGGTTTTCCATTGTTTTTAAATAATAAATAGGCCTTCGAGCCTCGTTGTAACACAGTTCAGAGGCCTGTAGCCGCCACATCTCTTCTCAGAGATAAGCTACCAGCGCCCTAGCTAGTTTATACGCTAATAGTGCCCTGGCTAGAATTTTAGTTCTTTGATATTAATGAAATGAAGTGTTATTTCCGCTGCATATTTGTATTTATAGTTATATGTGTATTTGGTTGAGTTCCACCATAAATCTGGATCAAGTATATATAATAATATAACAAATTTAATATTTTATGAATACAAAGTTATTAAATAAAATAATATTAATATGAAAGTTAGATTTAATAATAGTAATAATATTAATATTAGGGTTAATAATGTTTTTTTTAAGGTATTAATAATAATTTGGCCCATGGTATTTGTCCCATAAGATTCACCTAGATAAAAACTAGTTTTTGAGTGTTAGTAGATATAAAGCTGATTATAGAGAATATAAAAAAAAGTTAAATTTATTTACCATATCTCTAATTTATTTATATTTATGCTGTAAGGCATTCTTGTTTGAAAACAACTTTTATAATGTTATTTTTTCTTTCATTTTAATAAGTTAGATTGAATTTAGGTTTTGGTGACTTTTAAGTTAAAATGTTGTTATTAAAAATTTGCTATATTTTTATATGTAAATGTAAATAGTTTTATATATGTTTTAATAAGTTAAATTGAATTTAGGTAATAAAATAAAATAATAATAAACTATAAAAACAACCCTTGGTATTGACCCATGGTATTCATGTGGAATATAGTTTATTTAAAGGGGGAAATTATACATAGTTTTTCTTGTTGTACATTATTTTTGTTACAACTATTTTATTATTCGAAAAGTATAAGGTTTTTTTTGTTATATATTATTTATGTTACAACTGTTTTATTATTCATGAATAGTATTTCTTAATATATAAAGAATTAAATTCATAATGATTTTTTTTTAAATATGTGATATTTTTTTAAATTTCCAAATTATTTCATAGCACATGATTTATCTTGAGCAATAATAATGAAGGTTCAAAATTCTCATTTCTTAATTAACACTAAATTTACCTTTAATTACTTAACTGTAATAGTTTGTAACTATATAATAGTTTGAAACTACATACATACTCTTTTGAATTTTGTTGTTGTTAATGAATATCAAATTTCTTCTATTTAAAAAAAAAACTATATACATATCTTTAATTACCTAATTGTTGCTGAAAAACTTACATGTTTTTTACTTTATAATCATAAACTAATTTCACATTATATGATGTCAAGCTTACTCAACTTTTTATTCTGAAACTTTAAACAAAGTTTTTCACTACATAATTTTAGCTTTTATAATTTTTTTTATTTTTCAATTCCAAACAAAACTTACAAAAGAAAAAACCCACTCAGTCCTTACTGTAGATTATAATTTTACAAAATTGACACTATGTGATTAACAATAAAGTAAGTTGAGACAACCCTAAAGGGTTTTTTGTACATGTTTTATTATAACATTTCCCTCCAGCCAATATATATTGTAGAGTCTTCTAAAAAGAGAGTGTATTCTAGTTTATAACCTGATCCACAATCAAAGAAAATGGCTAGGGATTTCACAAGTTATTACTTTATAACCTGATCCACAATCAAAGAAAATAGCTAGGGATGTCACAAGTTATCATTCACACAGTGATTTATTGAAGTTCATAGCTGAAATGGATCCTATTAGATGCATGGTGGCCGGATACACTAAAAAATCAAAATAGTTATTGAAGTTCTCAGTTGAAATGGATCATATTAGATGCATAGTGGCAAGAGACAATAAAAAATTATATATATATATATATATATATATATATATATATATATATATATATATATATATATATATATGTTATGACATCCATATTTTCTACAAACCATCCAAATTTCCCATCTTATACAACAATTTCTAACAATAACCACTCAATTTACTCTCCAATTTTTGAAACCCCCACCCATGCTAGGGAGATCACAATGTAAAATCAAATGTTCCTGTGGTCCTTTTAAAGGGTTCATAAACAAAAAATACAATGAGAAAGTCAATATTGTGGTATAATAACTAACTTTGAAATCATTGTGACAAAATAACATCACATTAGCTCACAAAATATATCTAATGCTATGGCACTCGGATATGTAGATGAACTTGGAGTAAACTCTATTTGTGTTAATAAAAATTCTCTTTATTTACATCTACGCTAGATAGATTGTACTTGAATGTATTTAAAATATCTTATTCGAGTTACATGCTCATTTCATGCTTGTTTAGGAGGATTATTAATCACCAAAGGATTTTCACCCCAATTTTCTATTTCAATATATAGAACAAATTTTTTATATATGTGAACAAATTATGTTGGTTTACATATATGTTTTCACCCACAATTTCCTATTTCAATATCTATAACAAAATTTTCTGGTTGATAACTCTTATAATCAATATCTTTGAAACCTCCACGACCTGCTTCCATGGAAGAAAATTTTTCCTTTCATTCCAGCACGATGGCTCCTTCTTTGCAACAACTTATTTCATTATGTTGGTTTACATATATGTTTTCACCCACAATTTCCTATTTCAATATCTATAACAAAATTTTCTAGTTGATAACTCTTATAATCAATATCTTTGAAACCTCCACAACCTGCTAACATGTAAGAAAAATTTACAAAATTTTCCTTTCATTCCTTCAAGATGGCTCCTTCTTTGCAACAACTTATTTCTTCTAGGCTACTCTTTCCTATGATATTTCCTTACAACATTTCTTTTGCAACATATGGTGCAATTGCTAGTTTTATTTATTTGCCTTCCTCTTTTATTTACCATGGTATTAGATGTTAATTTATAATCCTATTTGATATATTTTTATTTATTTACCATATCTATTTTTTGAGTGTTCGAAGGATAAGTATTTTTATTTGTTTAACATATCTATTTTTTTAGTGTTATAATCCATGTTAAGATTTTTGAATATGGAGTACAAATTTTTTAAATATGAAGTATAAAAAGAGGCTTTATTTATTTACCTCCGATTTATTTATATTTTTATTTATTTACCATATCTAATTTTTAAGTGTTCCAATCCATGTTAAGATTTTTGAATATGGAGTACATATGTTTTAAATATGGAGTAAGTATAAAAAGAGGTTTTATTTATTTACCTCTGGTTTATTTATATTTTTATTTATTTACCATATCTATTTTTTTAGTGTTTGAATCCATGTTAAGAGGCAGGGATAAGTATTACAAATACATTGATTATAATTAAGTCGACACTTCAAATGTAAGTATGTTTACTTACATTACATCTATACACATGTGCCCTATACTCTGACATTTCTTCCATTACATCTACACAGGTGCCCTATACTCGGCATTTCAAATGTTTACTTACATCACATCTACACAAGTGCTCTATACTCTGTTGTAGAGCACCTCTAGGCGCAATGTGAATGGAGAAATTTAGGATTTGAGGCAGCCATGGGCTGTAGGGCACCTCTCGGCGCAATGAGAATGGAGAAATTTAGGATTTGAGGCAGCCATGTGATTATGATTGGTATGTTGTTTGGTCTAGTAGTTGTTGGGATTTTTCCTTCTATGATCACATACTGTTGTAACCCACATACTTTCAATTTATGTTATAATTTTGTCGAATTTTCATCTCCTTGACATTTATGTTACGTTATAATTTTGTTAAATTCTTTGCGTGAGTCATATTTGAATTTCAAAACCCTCCCATGTCGTTAACACATGCATCTACTATAAACATGCCAAATTTTAGTGCATACAAGCACAGACTGAAAAATTACAACGTTGGCCCCCTTCCCAACCCCCTCTGCACGGGTTCAATTAATTAAAGCATAATTTCCACCTTACGATGAACATTTTTGTTTTTTTTTTTAATTCAATATCTACTAATTTGACATTTTGGGCATTCTTCTTTCAATGCAAGTTCTCCATAATTAGGACATGCATGAATAACTTGATACTCCAATGCGATCTCTTTCATAATGGCATGTAAATCTCGTTATGTGCTAGATAAAACATTTGACGATGGTAACAAAATTCACCTAACAATCGACAACATAATTAAAAAAGAAGTACTGATTAATATAAATAATATTAATTATGCATATTGCATCCAAATTTTACCGAGAGGAGACTTGTTTTTGGAGGGTTCATTTATTGAACACAATGGGTTTAAATGTTGAATAACACAAAAGTTATGGTTGACATACATTAACTTTTATTATGTGCAAGTATGGATATTTAGTTGGGATAGACAACATGAGTTACGATGATGCCCTATTGTACTTCTTGAATTGACCATTTTGGGGTTAATTAGGGGGCTTAGGGGGTTGAGAGCCAAAACCCAAAACATCAATTATTGTAGGTAAACCCCTATTCTAAAACCCATATGAGATTTCCAGGGCATAAGCTAATTAGCCATCAAACCCTATTATAAAACCCAGAGAGCCTAATATTCCAACACAGAATTTAAGTGTTCAAAAACACATGATTTTAAGTGTTAAAAAACACAATAGCTGGCTGGTAGGAATAGAATTCCTTCCAAGGAGGTGCAGAAGCCAGCGGGAGAACCGCAAATGCCAGTGCTTTCCATTACCTGCAAAAAAACACAAATTAACACAAATTAGCAAAAACCCATAACAAAAAAAACAGGAAAAATGCAGAGCAATTCCAAAAAATGCATACAAAAAACAGAATTTACCTGAATGGACCTCAAGCAACCCTGGACCATCCATGAACTTCTACAAACGAACACAGCAGATGAACGGATCGACAAATCCGCGCAGCCAAGAACAGTCAAGGAGCAAATAAGAAAGGTTCAAGGAAACGAACAAGTCCACAACTGGGTGTAGGGACGAACTGATGTGAACAGTAAGTAGACAATCACAAACCCCATGCGAACAAGCAAGCCGTAAGAATGTGCAAACAATAGTGGACCAGGTGCACAAGCACTGGCACCCCACCCAGCAACGACTGGCGGAGCTCACTGCCCACCCTCCAGGCCCAAACAAGAATGTGAAGGGTAAACGAACCATGGCAGTAAACAAGCGAAAACAAACCCTAACCGTACGGAGGTAAAGGCAATTTAAGGTTTTTACCAACCTTCACAGCTGGCTCAGTCGACTGGGCACGTGTCGTACATGCGTAAATGTGCTGACATGGCCTGTTGCCACCGTGGAATGGAGGGCGCCCAAGTAATGGCCTCCCTCCCCTAGGTGGATTAGATATATAGAATTCTTCGAACCTCTATCATTTTTTAACCCATCCAATCAAATTGGATCATCGACACGGGCCAAGACGTTCGCAAGTTAACAAAAGGCACAAACAAGTGTTCTCTTTTCATTGGCTTTGGATAGACAGACGACGGAAGTCCTCCAATGTAACTCCCCCTTATAAACACCTTCAATGTAATAATGGCCACATCATCTTGATCCATGGGCAGTGCCCTAGAAAATTGTTTCAAGGGTCTCATACACCAATTTGGTGTCTGGCTTGGTCGTGACCTTAGAATTGCATAAAAATAATAATAATAATAATAATTTATAATTACAAACAATACATGGTTTTCTGATATTGTATCGTTCGACTCCGACACCACATGATCTGATATTCTTTCAATGGGACCAAACTCTATTATCTCGAAATACTAGCTTAGCGGCCTTGATCTTATTCCTAGTCAGGTTTTCTACTCGAGTCCTGAACTCGTGAAAGTAATATTAGTGTATATAACAAATCTTTAAACCATTCATTACTATGTCATATTTTTTCTTGATTTCACTTGGAGACTGCAAGTTTCATGTCGATGGCAACTTTCCCTGACCCTAGTAATTCACGACCACAATTCCACAATTTAATTTATAAGGGGTTCAGAGCTTAGGGATTAGAGCTTAACTTTCCCCGACCCTACTAATTCACAACCACAATTTATTTTATAATGGGTTCAGAGCTTAGGGATTAGAGGTTAACACATTAGAGGTTAAGAGGTTATTGGCATTCAAGAGTTAGGGGTACCTAACATAGTCTAGATGGAGAAATTACAATAAGTGAGAGTGTGAAACAAAAACAACAAATCAATGATGAAGCTTGTACAATTTATCAGGATGTTTATGGAATATGTTACAAATATTTAGAAAAAATGTTACTTTTCTTGACATGTACAAAGAGAGACACTTTGTGAAATAAATTGTCACAACCAACAAAAATAACCTATTCTTATTTCACCTTCATCATGATGTCATGCTCTTCCTTGATTTCACTTGGCAACCGTGCAAGTTTTTAAGTCGATGGCAACTTTCCCTCTAATCCCTAGTCATTAACCCATCCCTATCCACCAAACCATTAACCGTCCCTAACACCTTAATCGGGCCCAACCCCTAACCCATTAGACCATCCCCCCCTAATCCTTCACACCTTAACCCCATTCCCCCTAATTAAGCCTTTACACCTTAACACCTAAACCATTCAGCCCTTAACCCCCTAAGCCCCATTAACCTTTAAATCTTTGAAGCCCTAAACCCACTAAACCTAACTTAAACCCTAACCCCGAACCCCTTAACCTCTAAGTACCCTAACTTATAATTTAAAATTGAATTTTTTATATTTGTATATTTTTAAAGATCTAATTTTATGATTCAATTTATATAATTTTTTTGTTTGATATCATTTCAAATTTAATATTTATTATTAAAAAGTTTAAAATTTTTAAAAAATATATTTTATTAATTTTTATTAAAAATAATATTTTATTAGTCTAGTTATATACACCAATAACCCAACTCTAGGTAATATTTAAACTATTAATCCCTAACCCCTTAGATCCTATCCCACTAATCCTCAACACGTTATCCCGATTCCTCCTAATTAAGCCATGAAACCCCTAAGCCTTGTGCCCTTAAGTTGTAACCCTCGAACCCTTAACCAATGATTCCTGACCCCCTAAACTTAAACACCTTAAACCATAAACCCATAATTTATAATCTAGTTATATACACTAGTAACCCATCTCTAGGTAACATCTAAACTATTAACCCCTAACTCCTTAGATCTTATCCAACTAATCCTCAGCACCTTATCCCCTTTCCTTCTAATTAAGCCTTGAAACCCCTAAGCCTTGTGCCCTTAAGTTATAACCCCCAAACCCTTAACCAATAACCCCTTACCCCCTAAGCCCCTAAACTATTAACCCCTAAACTGCCCTAACCCCTAAACTTAAACACCTTAAACCATAAACCATTAATTTATAATAAAAAACTTTGTTCAAATTCTCTACAATGTTGTTTAGTTGTTCTTATTAAAAGCCTCCTCTGTAGCCCTAGCCCTTGCCTTTAATACAAAGAGCATAACATTTTCCATCATCCATTTTTCCTTACCAAACTTTCAATATTGATTATCTTCAAAAATAAATTACATCTTAACTATTTTTGATGCAATTTCTAATGCCATTATATATAATATTTCTTTCGTCAGATTTCCACCATCCGAAGATTATGGAGAGATGTTTTATAACGGCCAAAAAAAAGTGACCTCCTCTACTGTCGATATTCTGATATATATATATGTGTGTGTGTGTGTGTGTGTGTGTGTGTGTGTGTGTGTGTGACCAAGTCAAAGATGACTCCAATGCACGTAGTGTCCCTGTCAGATCTGTGACATGTACATCAACACGTCAGATATCTGTCGTATATGTATATTGATATTCCGATATATATATATATATATATATATATATATATATATATATATATATATTTGACTTAGTCAAACATGACTCCAACGCACGTAGCATCCCTATAAAATATGGAAGTGTCTTTTGTTCGACGAATCGGAGGTTGATGGGACAACTCCAGGACTTCCCCCTCTGGCGACCCCGCCTCTTTTCGGCCTTCAAGTGGACCCACCCAACTTTCGATATTTGGCACCGACGGCAAGACTTCTCGGTGGATGACGATGGCAGAAACCTCCTCCGGTGGACCCCGCACCCCTACGTTCACCACCTCTCTCCCTCCGCGTCGCTCCTCTCCCATCTGCCACCCCCACGACTCCACCACTCCACCACTCCCGTACTCATGGATGGTATGGTATGTCTGGTTTATTTTCAAATTCAAAATTTGAATGCTACATATCACTGTCTCCCGCCTCTCATTTGTTCAAAAAAATATTCCCCCCCCCCCCCCCCCTTCTAGAAAATGCCTGAAGAACTGTGCAGCCAGCACAGGGGCAACACAAATGATGGTTGCGACAAATTCATTCCCAATGGTGATGAAGGCACTCTGGAAGCCCTCCAGTTCACTGCATGTGACAGCCACTATAATTTTTACAGGCGAGACACCAGCAACAGAAGAGCCTACCCCTCGGAGCGCTTCTTGTTGCTACGGTAGCAACTGCAATGGCTCCTCCAAGAGGCCCGGTGGCGGGCTTCACCTCCAGGTGCCTGCTCTCCATGTGCCCTTGTCGTTCCCCTCCAATCCATTCAACATCCTGTGCTCCCATCCGCAAATGGTCATGGCTATTCGTACGTTGGCGGTGAGGACCACTATCACATGATGAGCGGTGCCGTTGTTCATGCCTTATACATGGTTGGCCACTCTAACCTAGATGCATTAAAATGTTGAGACACGGAAATATATACTGAATCTATTCTACCCATGGCAGGATTAATTCTACGATGGGAGTTGGGAGTAATATACCCATTGCGGGAGTAACTTATACGATGGGAGTTGGGAGTCATATGTGTGGATACACAGTGCCACTCATTCTGCTAAATACTTATTTAATGACCTTAAAGAGTGTGGAGATGAAGATTGGTGTGGATGGCGACAATGGCAGTTTTTCTGTTGTCAATATATCAAAAAGAAAAAGAAAAGAGACTTTATATAACCTCGTGGCGCATTAACATTTGCAGCTTTTTCTTTATTGTTCATTTTGCAGGTTTGTTATTTCACGAGTATATTTTTAGTTTTCCAAAATGCAAAAATAAATCAACTATATTTGTTTGGATTTCAATAGCAAATGTTAGTCATTGATTGTTTGGAGAAAACTCTCAAGCATACTGGAGTTTTCTGGATCTATCTTAGAATATTATCAAATTTTTGTTAAAGAAGGTTAGTAATATGTTTTTTTTTAAAGGTTAAGTAATATGTTTATGGTGTTAACCTCACTGCATCAATTAATTGTTAACCGAAAGAGAAAACACGTTAGTATATTTGGAAATCCATTGTTACTGTGTAGCCATATAATAATCCATGCATTATTTTTTAGGCCACTGTATACCTAAAAATAGATTCCCATTATGTAAATAAGTCTTGATTATTTAATTTTTGTTTTGAGTTTAATAGTGGATAACTAGGATTAAAGAAAATTGCTATAGTTAAAATCATTTCACTTTTAAATTTATAAAACCTCATTTCAATTTAAAATATATATTTTCCAAATTTTATATATATTTTAAACTTTTAAATTTATAAAAGTTAATTTCAATCCAAAATATATTTTTTTCAAATTTTACATATATTTTAAAATTTAAGAAAACAACTAATAATCTAATTTTACTTAAAATTATCATAATTTCCATAATTTTAATTAAAATAAAAATAAAATAATTTATATATTAAAAATAAAAATAAAAAATAAAAAATATTTTTAAGAAAACAAATTTACAATGATAACCCTATTACTTAACCTATTACAATGGTATTTACTTATTTATTATCTTAGAAAATTATCATTTATTTTTTTAAAGAATGCTAAGTAATATAATTTTTTAAGATGCTAAGTTTCAGTGTTAAGTTTTACTCAAATGAAAATTAGAATAAAAAATTATTTGTCAAATTTGAAATGAAAATTGTTTCCATTCTTTTTTTATAAATTTAATGGTAACTAGCTCTTTATCCTCTTGGGGCTCTTGGCGTTTGAATTTATAAATGGTACCTACAAATACTCCATGGGTACACTTGCAGATCTTCTTACTTCATACTCCACTTGCTTGTATTTTCTCTGCTTTCTTTTATCGAGGTAAGCATTTATGAATATTATCTTAATGCCTAATTAATGTAAAGACGATCAAAATTGA